>JAQGCS010000811.1:0-18064 GCA_034702105.1 Fuscozetes fuscipes
GAGAGAGAGAGAGAGAGAGAGAGAGAGAGAGAGAGAGAGAGAGAGAGAGAGTTGTTATAAATGATAAGTATTTGATAGAGTCTTGGATGCAATTAATCAAATTTTTTAGACGCTGTCAGTTCTTGAAATCATTAACTAGAAAAGTTATTTTAACGAGGGGAATTGTACTTTGTAACGAAATTGATTGTTGGTGAGCTAGGCTAATTTTCTCCGAAGTGTTTTTAATGGCATTTAAATAAGTATTTTTCGAAACAAAAGCCTTTTGTTGTGTCGTCTGAATCGGCGATCAATTGATTAATTTATTTGTGAATTTGCAGCGATTTTTGTGATTAAATTGTTTGTTAGACACACATAAAAAGTTCATCACTGGGTGTGAACTGAACAGACAGTGCAAGGAATGTATGACTTGAGTGAGAAAAGAGAGGTTTTCTCTGCTATTAAACCAGAAAATAAGTATTTCTTATACTTTTGGTTCTTATCTCTGTTCGCAATCTTTCACTCCATTCGTGTATATATATTAAGATCTAATCGGAAGACTTCTTCGTCTCTTTTTTTGCTGGTATATAATGTTTTATGTTTTGTGTCATCCAATGTATAATCTATTAAAATATATATTAGATTTTCGCGAATATTTTTACTCTTCATTTGTTTGTCTATGTTTTCAGTCGAATGATAATTATTTTTGATTCAAACGAATCGATTCTAATGTAATGATAATATCAAAGCATATTCTGGTTTTTAATCAAATGTTTTCTAAATTAAAACTTCGCTGAATCTTAAATTGAGTTCCGTATAATTGGATTTGAGTTCTTGGCTCTGCCAAGGTCAAATTCAATTTAATCTAACTATTTTCATTTCACTGAGTTTGGTCCAGGCCAAGCTCATCTGCACAAAATCAGGGGAAGGTTTCTCAAAGTATTTCCTCCTAAATATCCTAGATAGGGGCAAGATGAATAAATCGCCATTTTGATTTTTAATTAGTGGTAAATCCAGTTAAATAGTTTTACCTCTCCTTTGCTAAATTTTGTTACAGCTCATTTTCTTTTATGAAACCTGTATGCTTATCATTCAACTAGATTATTTTTAGATTAAAATATATTCTAGCCTTGTCTATTAAGAACGACCCTGAGATCTGAATCAGGTGTCTTTTTACTTAACTTCCTTTTTATACTTTGGTGATTTCAAAACCGAAAATTTTCAAATAAAAATACTCTGCATTTCAAATGATAAGTAATGTAATGATGAGATTCGTATAGTGATGTCATTTTTTATGTGTATTTCCACTTAAAGCTCACTCTTTTTTCCATCTGATGTGGGAATCAATGGTCTTATACCTGATTCTTGTGTGCGTTTCACGCGATCAGCACAATGAGCTCGGGTATGACCGAGCTCCCAATGTATCCATTTATTGATAGTCTGAGACATAATTCGAATGATGAGGACTTATGGGAAAAATATAGTCTTTTTATGGCTTAAAAATTTCATTTGGCTATTGATTGTCGAAAAAATGCTTCTTTTGATACTCTTGTAAATCGTGTGAATCAATTGATTATTAGGTCTGGTATTTGGGTTTTGGTTAGAGTTTTGGTCAATTGTTGCGGTTTTTAGCATTGAATTCAATGTCAAACGAAAATTATGGGAAAAAGTTCTCTGATTATAACCATTTGATCAGTGATTTCGAAATCGAATTTAAATTAGAGTAAGATTTTCCAGAAAAACAACAAATACTGTGGGAATGGGTCTGGTTTTGAGTGGGACCGGCTTTGAGCTAATGTTTTGAGGCTTTCCTTTCAAAATGTTTTTATTTAGTATTCATTTGATGAAAGAGAATATTGTTCTGAATTTTTGATAATTTTTTATGAGAAATAAGTTCAGAGAACTTTTTTGGTATTGAAATCAAAAGTTGTATGATCATTTGATCATTTGATTGATACTTTTTCAATAGAAATCCAAACCCAATCCGGGAATCTTTTCATTTTGTTAGCAATTTATTTGTCTTCAAAATAATGTTAAGAAATGTTTGAATTCAAATGAAGACCAAAATATGAGATATTATTTGTCTTCAGTTTCTTCGAGGCTTTCGTTTACAAGAATTTAATCTATAATTACTGTTAGTTATTCTGAGCGATCGATGATATGTTGTGTCAAATGTAAGTCAAACCCCAACTAATAATTGCTATGTTTTTCTCTCTTCACTAATAAAATGTATTTTTCATTTCTATTCCCAAATCGTAAACATTTGTCTCAATTTGGATCACATATTGATTGTAAACTCGGTAGTTGAGAATCAATTGCAAGAGTATAAATGTGAATATTATTACAACTCTAGTGCACAGACATTAGAGTCAGTCATAGAGAAGATAATAATAATAAAAACTTTTCACAAAACTATTATTTTTATTATTATATAACGTTTTCTCTATTCTATAATTTTTTTGATATCCATTATAATAGACCATAGCTTTTGGTTTTACCTTATTTTTTGTGTTTCAAAATTGAATGTTTGGCTCCTCCGCTACCAGTGTTTGAAAGTGAAACTTTTGAGCCCTCCCTGTGCTCCGGAGTGAACCCGAGAACTGTTTATACGACTCAACTCTCGCTTTTTAGTCGATATGGTTTAAAACAAATTTTTATGCATTGATTCGCAAAAGTTATTTGAACCTAAGATTTGAGCATTTTTTACGGCTCAGCACCAGAAGTGATGCGCTTCTTATTGGAGCCACCACTCACTCAAATCACTAACTCTCTACTGAGCTCTACATTTATTCCGAGCCCTCCATAAATGTACAGTAGGAGCCATTTATAAGTGATATATCATTTACAATAAGTTTTGAAATATTTTTAGATTTGTATATATTTTGTTCGCATTTTCTTCTCTACTATTCTGTCTCTGTATTCTTATGTAACTTTTCTCTCACTTATTCTGAGCTCTGAGTCTATTAGAAAACAATTCGAAAGCAATTTATCATAAGTTCTAAGATGAGAAAAATCGGAAAACTATTTGTCAATTCAAACAATATTGAGATTAATGGGAATTCTTTGCTGTCTTTCAAGAGTTGCACAAAAATTATCAATTATTTTGAGAAAGATATTACTCTTGACTTTAAAATATGAGGATTTGTCTGTAAACTGATCTTGTCAATATTTTTAAAGAAAGATACATTTAATCAGTGAAATAATAAGTGACTAAACGCTCCTTTGATTTAATAACTATTATCTGCTTTTTTCATAAACTAATTGAATATAAAGTAAAGAATTGTTAATAAGATCTCAGCCTTTGATTCAGACATTAGATAAAAGGTTTTTTTCTTGTTATGGATTCATTGATCGCAACTGATATGAGCAAGTTTTAAGTCGCTTGAGTGTGCAAGGTGCAGTTAATTATATTGGAAAGTGGCTAATCTTAATGAAGTAGCTAATTTTTAATTTATTGCCATGAAAACTTCAATCTGCTGACTTAACTTTTAAAATTCTAATCTAATTAACATCTAGCTAGTTGACACTTGATTTAAATTTCGACACCTTGGTTATCTTTTTAGAGAATTCATAGGGTTTTCGCCCCGAATTCGATAATAGTTTCGGTGCTTTTGTTTTGTTATCAAATTTTAGTGCATTTTCTTTGGTCTCGTCTTTTGTTGAGCAGATGTTATGCTCTTATTGTATAATAGAGTGAATAGTAATCAAAAGTGACATTTGATGCCGACTTCTGATCGAATGATTCGCTAATTTGAAGACATGATGTCATTTGGAAATTGATATTATTATAGAGACAGACAGCGACTTAACCTTATTCTGTGCGCCGATACGCACTTTCCTCTAATGGTATAAAATAGTATTTCTCTTCTGAGTGAAGAGAAATGAAATTTTCAGACAAAGAATTGACTTAAACCTCATTCTCTGGGTTTTGGTGTTTGTCTACACATCACTACAAAAATGGTTTTTATCTCATTTTGTTGAGAAATACTTCTCTACCGATAGCCTCGACTATGGCCTCGGGTTATGCCATAAGAGTCCACACAAATAAAAGCCTCTATTTGTGCCATTTTTGGGCTTATTTTAGCCGAAAAAATGTTTTACTGTAAAATATTTATTTTTATTTATATACCGAACACTTCTGAGACTCTTATGTAATAAACTTAATGTTTGTTTACTTTTATCTAAATTTTTTGCTCTTTTTCTCTAAAACCAAATCTCTTTTTAAGAGAAAAGTTGTGTTGAAATGTGTTTTGATTTTTATGTTTCGTTTTTGGTTTGATATCAATTTCAAAGATATATTTCTCGGCTTTTGATTCGAAATATTTAGAGATTTACGAATCTTTTCAGTTGAATAACATTTTTGATTCACTTCTAAAATGTTTGATAAGAAAAATGTATATCAAAAATACAGTATTTTTCATATACAGTGTGTATAACATGTGTTTTGAAAAACTACTGATTCGACCCAAAGATAATTCTCTTTTTGTTTTAAATGAATGAAAATTAATTTTTTGCAGTAATTAATCACTTTTTTACAGAAAATGTTTTTGTTTTGTTTTTTGTCAAACAATTGATTAATTTCTAAACATTTTTTTATCCAAACGACGCTATCAATCAAAATCAAATTATGAACTAGGAAGAAATTGAAAAATTCGTAACCAGTGTTAGCGATGCCAATCAATTATAAAACAATCAACAGTTTTGTTAAAACACTCATTATTTTAATGATTGGTATAATCAGTAAAATATTTTGAACTAATTTTCAATGAATTCGTTTTTAATCATATTTGAGGTATAAAACAAAAAGCCGTTTAATAACTGTTTGTATTTTGAATTGAAATTTAAATAAAGGTTTAAAATGAATAACAATTATGTAATCATTCAAAACATTAATAGTTAAATAAATGAGTGATTGTTTGAAAACTAAAAATAATTTTTAAATTTAATAATAAGAATGAAATTTAATTTCTTTTTTGAATTCCCTGTAATTCCGGCAATGATTGAAAAGTTAGGAAAATGTTTCTTATTTTTGAATTATCTATTCATAAATCTCTGCTTATTTTCTTATTCACGTTTTCGCATATAATAGACTGTATTTTAATAAACAGTATCGCACAGAATAGCACAGCACAGAGTGAGCACATTATATGCATGTTGAATTCTGCGAAGTTTTGATTGAATGCCATTTAATTCTTTTGAAATACCCGTTCATTTAAGGCAATGTGTGTGGTATTAATCAAAAGGTGTAATCCTTTTTTGATATCACAATAAAAATTCAATTATATTCTTTCTTTCTTTTTTAATTTAACTTGATTTGATTTTCCCCATCGATCATTCAAAAAGAACGTAATAAACACATTCCATAAATTTATTCGTTAATCGAACTTAAATCAACCTGCCCAATTCTCATTAAACTTCGCCCCCACTAACGACTACGTACTCTATGAAAAGGCATTACTTAACAAAAAGTAAATTTTGAAATTAATTTTTATATTTCCATAAAAAGTGTTTTAACTCTTCGAAGGTCTTGTGTTAGGAATTGCCGATTGTTTTGTTGTACTAATGCTTTGCTTTTAAATTATTTATTACACATTTATTTGTCTCATGTATTACTAAAAATGGCATTAATTCGGTCTCTAATTTCGCTGCTCATTTGAGGAGCGTTTGCCTCGATAATAGTTGAAAATTTTATTTATTACCTTAGAAATAATGATAATTACAATAACATTCGCCTCATTATTATTAGCCTTAAGTGAAAGTGAGGGCCAGAAAAGTCTCTGATGGAAAACACTGGGTGTAGACAAGGTGTGGAATTTTAGGCAAAAATTCTTCCTTAATTAGTCTATTTTTGTAAAGTTATCTAGAAACAAAATTTGAAGGACAATGATAAATATCGAAGAATTTTTTAAACAAAAATGATTTGGCCATTATATGACCTCGAGTTCAATAGTTTGACGTGTATGACCCTTGGCCATTCCAAGTGGGAAAAAGCACTTAAGTATATATATTTGATTGCTGTCCAATGAGTGAGCACAAACCACACACAAAGTGTAGATAAAGAAAATACTAATAAGAAAAATCTAAATGTTATTTAAGAGGTCTATCGCTTAACACTCTTGTTGTGGGTCCCTATGTGTGGCCGAAACACCACAAGAAGAGCCGAATATTATTTTTGCATTTAATGTGATCTTCTCTACTCTTATCTAAACTGAGGGATGCCTTCACTGATAGCGAACTAAATTATGAGTAAAACTATTCACTCAATTATGTAATCATAGCTCTGAATATTTCTCTCTCTTCTGAAGTAATTTTTTATTTTAATTTATTTTTTATTCTTTAATATTCTTTTCATTCATTCATTGGTTTGCGAGAGAAAAACACTTCAGATAAATGGTTATAAAAGTATATTCTATGCTGTGCTGTTTGTGTGTGTGTGTGTGTGTGTGTGTGTGTGTGTGTGTGTGTGTGTGTGTGTGTGTCGACCCCCACCACTGTCTATCCCCCGCTGAATAAGCATTAATTCGTTTGCTATCTCTCTGTTATCAAAGATTCTCTTCTCCATCGTCTCCAAAGATAATAAGCCGAAGAGGAATAATAAGACATTCTTTTCCTCTCCAACAGTCATGAATACCAACGAAGGGATTAATTATAGAAATTGTGATTTTTTAGAAGTCAGCCATTAGTGCCGACACATAATAATCATTTGTAACAGGGTTGTTTGGTTTCCATCAGCGTGTTTGGGTTTATCTTGTTTTCTCAGTAACATTCTTTTATGAATAAAAACTTGCTTGTTGTTCTCAATTTTAAAATCTCTCTCCCTTTTCATCGATCAGATTTCAAAAGTTTCAAATCAATTGTTGTTTTGAAAGTTTGTACTCAATAGAGAGGTGTGACTGTAAATAATATGCGGCACTTATGTGAAGGAGCACTGGTCTATGCACTGGTCTCTGACTCTGTGTTTTTTTATAGTTTTTCTCTGAGGTCTTTCCCTAAACACTTACATAATTTACATATCTGTGTGATTATCATTATTTTCAAGTGTGTTGTGCTGTGCTGTGCCCGAGCGCACAATAATATACACGAAGAATAATGGTGTAGTCAAGAGTTGTTTAGCTGAAAGCCTAATACCTTTTCTCTGTTACTAATAAATTACAGTCTATTTTGCTTCAAGTTTTATATAACTTGTGTTTTAAAACTCTCTCTCTCTCTCTCTCTCTCTCTCTCTCTCTCTCTCTCTCTCTCTCTCTCTCTCTCTCGACTGAAACCCTATTCATTCCTCAATTAAATCAGAAATAACCAAGGAAAACGTTGAAACCAAAGCCCTCTAACAAAACCACATGAGCAAGAACACCTTTTCATGAACCTCGAAATGCTTTCAAAATAAATGGCAGCCATCTTGCCTAAAATCGTTTTAAAATAAACTTATCGTCATTTGAGGGGTAAATTTTTGAGAAATCCCTCGTGAGCTTGGCTATACCTAAATTAAATGAAGTGGCTCGGGTGCAAAATTGTTGTACCGCTCGGCGCGACTTTAAACTTAGTCATACAAGTCGTCCATTATTTTGATTTCCGACTAATGTCTGACTAATAATTATTTTTCATAAGAATAATGAGTAAAATATGGAGTAATTTAAATACTATTTAACTTTAATTAAAATGAATTAATTTCGAGAATTAATCGTTTAGTCGTTTGCACTCTATTTCGAAATTTTATTAACCATTTATTTCATAATTATTTATATCAGAGTTCATTAGAATTTGATTAGAGTGTTAAACAATAATTTTTAGCAAGGACAGTTCCAAGGTTATGTACAGTGTGAAATAAAAATGAGCAAAACAATTTTTAAATTAACTAATGGCACTTTCAAACAATATTCTCTGCTTTTTATGAGTGAATTTAATAGTAATTAAATTGAAATTAAAGCCAAACCTAAACTCATTTCTTCACTTATGAGCAAAGAATTTAAAGGCTGTCCGTTGAGTGTACCAAGCTCATAAATCAAATTTTCACATTTTGCTTTTTATCTCGATCTTATGAAATTGAATTTTCCACGCATTTTATCTCAAATGCAATAAAATTTGTGGTAAAAAATAGTTACCTTTGAAATTGAAGTAACATTTTATGTAATTATTTAATAGATATTAAATTGATTTCGAAAAATAAAATTCTTTATAAGAAATGGAATTTTAAAATATATTTTCAGAGTTAGCGCTAAAAAGAAAATATTTTTTATGGCATTACATAAAAATATTTTCGTTTTCTGTTATCAATACATAAGTCAGTGTCAAATTTGGACCAACCCCTGACCTCTAGGCTCGTCCCGGGATAGCCAGTATTCATTGATGAGATTCTTTTCAAATATTTGCGGTAGATTTTTATCAAGCAAGCTTTTTAAACAAACCGTAAATAATCTATAGAATTTCTAAATAAATGGCTTGATTATATGCTTGTCCTTGGGCATACATAGAAACACGGAACATCCTACAAGCCTACAGTTTTTATTATGATAACGCCTGGATATCCCTCTATCATATTTAATAGAGAGAGAGAGAGAGAGAGAGAGAGAGAGAGAGAGAGAGAGAGAGAGAGAGAGCACAGGTTTTTTGAGCATTTTTGTGGTCGATATGATAGGCCTTCACTTTCACTATCAGTTGTTTCTGTCGACGGAATAAATCATATTATCGTAAATATGTTTCGCGAAATTCACGATATTATTGATACTCTAGTATTTCGAGTCCCGACCCAAGCAGTGGGTTCTTCGGAAAGGGTGGAGTCGTGTGTCGTCCATCTCATCACAATTAGCCAAAACCATTGCAATAAGAAATACCTTGCTTTTTGATTGCCCTTAAGTTTTAGCGTTGAATAATTTGATGGGTAATCCATTTCAATGTTAAATAATAATACATTTGAGAGGATATGACTCCTCTTATGACTGACTTATTTGAAGAAATGTTTTCTTGCATTTAAATGTCAGTCGGACCCAGAGCTAGTAATCGATGGTTGAAATCAAAAATTCTCATTTTGAAGATGAGCTCAAAAGTCAATCCTCTTCTCAATAGGAATGAGATTTATTACTGCAATCAATCTTTAATTGGATTATAAACTTCTGATTTGTGTCTAAAAATGTTTAAGATTATTAAATTCAAATTTATTATCGAATTATTTATATTTAAGGTCTTTTTAAAATTCTTTTTGTTTAGACTTCAAGTCTTTCAAATGAATTGAAAAGAATTTTGAATTTATTTAAAAATTGTTGGAAAAATATTATTCAATAAATACATTGAAAACATGTTTCGATAATTTTATGACAAATTAATTGAATCTAACAATAAATTTGTGATTAATTTTGGGAAAATGTTTTCGACTAATATCTTGATTTCAATCGAGAAATGTTTGATTTTCGATAAAATAATTTTATAGTCGAATGTATTTCTAATAGAAATAATTAATTTTGTTTGCATATAAATTACCCGAACATTCTTATGACTAATTCCTGTCCCTATCCTATGACCCGAGCGCTCAGAATGACAGTCAAATCAAATAAAAGCCTCAATTGATTAGAGTTTTTCGAGAAATACATTTTACGTAACGATTAATCTCGAGAGTCATTGAACGACAACATCCCTATACATTCTGTGCACAAACCCTGTTCCTCACGAGAAGGACATGTAATAAATATTTAGTTTACGGATTAGTTTTGCAAACGACGAATAAAATGATAAAATAGATTATTGGCTCTCATTTATAGTCACTATTATTAGTATTATATTGTTTTTCATTCGGTTCTACCGATCGGTTCCCCATTTAACTATCCATACAAATTGAATGGCGAACCGCACCGGTATGTCAGACCACTTATGCCGTTCTTTGTCTGTGTATTAGTTTTATTATTCAACTTTATTTGACTGAAGCAAATAAATTGTTTTTAGTGTTGAATAAAATTCTTTATCTATTTTTTATTCATCGAAAAGAATGGGTTTTCTCTGATTTTAGGCTCAATTTTTGAATTTAGATTTTAATGAATTTGAATTGAAATCTATTCTTTGAACTTTTAAACTCCTAAACAATGGTTTATATTCAATGAAATCGGAAATTGAATTAATATTTTCCACAATTTTCTTATTGTTTGACAAAAGAAAAGTATTTAAAGTATCGTTCATTTAAAATATTTTGTATTCAAATTAAGTTCACAATAATTTGCAGATAATTAGAATGACCTGGATATGAAATTTACCAGTGAAAACTCAATTTTAATTTTCACATAAAATTGTGAAAACATATTGTACTCGATATTAAATACCTCTTTAATCGTGTATTCAATTTGAAAGTCAATGCCATTCAGACAACAATTATATAATTAAGTTAATAAAAATCAAAAACCAAACACATAATCAAAAATTACAATTTGTACTCAATTTTTAACACACTTTTTAATTAAAGGGTAACCAACGTAGCAATAAATTGAGAGTAATTTAAATATTTAAAAATATAACAGGGGTGACTTGATTCAGGTTAAAATAGGAGCCATTCGATTATTTTATGGAATTTCTATTTAAGTTCCCACATTGCTCGAATGAAGACCACCTTGGTCACACCAAAACTTTCAAGAACATAGTCTTCTTTTTCTTCTTCACGTGTGAAATACGAAAAACAATAACCAAAACTGATTTGCTTGAAAAACCAATTATTCTTATCATCATTTCCATTGTGCGCCCGATTTTATCGACAAATTGAATCTAGAATATCTAAAATTTATAATTATTTATAATTACCATAATGCATTATTAAATAATAAAATTCCATCCTTTAATTTAAGCCATTCTTCATTATTTATTTTCTTTTACTTCACTCAAACTAATAATTTTATTCTATCCTTGCATTTATTGCTATAATTTTCGTAATTATTTTTAATAAATTTAATTATTAATAAATATTCTTCGCTCGGGTTTTACTTTCGCTCAGAATAATTTTTGTTCACTTGTGTTGTGCTATAAATGTTTTTTCTTATTTTTACCTTATTTTTGAAACTTCTCTTTTCTTTCGCTCGCATTGTATTAAAAACAAACACTTATTAATTATAAAGGCTTTGGTGTTTGTTAGAATTGCCAAGGTCTCGCCATTAAACTAATTAAGCTCCAACTAATCATTAAGGGAGTTTTCATCTTGGAAATTTATTATCTAAAATTAAGTTTTATGTTAGATTTAGTACGAAGATTTCGTCTAGTTAATTTTTTTAAATTAATGATTAATTTTATGTAATCTACCTTGGCCATCTCTAATTTGAGCTGAAGGTCTACAACTCATAAGAAAATTCTATTTCAGTGAAGTTATGGTCAAATTATTCGCAAAAATTATCCAAATTTTATATAATATTTTCTTTATTTTAGTAAACTTTCAAGATTTATGTGTAATTGTGATAGATTGATTTTGTTGCTATTTTCTTACTCAGTTTATTCTTCAATTAATAGCTATTATTGTTATGAAACACGAAATTAGAATTAATTTTTATTTTCAAAAAAAATATATTTTTAGAAAATCATTGAAAATAACCTTAAATTGAAAATTAGTTTCAGTGAAGTTTTTTTCTTCTTTTCAAAACTGAATTTGAATTTTTTACACTCGATTACAAAATTCCAGTTTTGTTGCCATTTGTGGATAATGCTATTGGGATGTGCAAGGTGCAGATTTGTTAAATTATATAACATTTTAAGGATGGTAAATAGTACAGATATTTAACGACCATGATTACTGATATAATTGATTATTTGTGGATGATTAATGATTGTGATAGCACTGCAGGGTGGAGCCAATGACAAATAATAGACCTTGCACATCACAGTGATTAATAAACTCGCACAATTCAATCGACATCTTTGGGTTGTTCTCCACCTCAATAATAAACATAACAATCGAAGCGATTGTTTGTACTCATGTTGTGACCAATTGGCCAAACATTTTATGACTATTGACTTGGGATAAGAGGGTCTGTGCTGTTGAGGGATCACTACAGAAGACTGTGTCCTAACATTTCGCACAAGTATTATAAACGCATTGCTTAACGAAAAAAATTTCATTTAATTTTAGCGTTCAGTTATTTTTTCGCATCAATTGATTGCAAAACACCAGAGTAAAAATAAAAGCCTCACATTTTTCGAGGCAATAAATTCTTGTGCTATAGAACGGCATACAATACAGTCAAACCCTATTTTTAGCAGACTTTCGTAATTAATTTGCATTGTTGTTTTATGATAATCTAATGGGAATTTATTCGTGCAACCTTGTATAATTTATTGTGTTTTCTTGTTTAGAATACCGCGTTTGGAGTGATTGGAAACACCTATTGAAGATTTATTGTGGCATGCTCATTTGGTGATAAAAGGTAAGCGACTGTTAAGAAATTTATTTAACGTTTGGATGGTTTGCGACAAAATGCTTGTGTAAACACATATGAATTGATTGGAGTTTTGCGGATAAAATCACGAATTTATCGAAATGTCTTTCCTCTCAGTCCTCTCCCTTTCCTTCGGTTTACTTAAGGACTGAGTGTTTTAGCGTTTTATGCAATCATTTTGTTTATGACGGAAAAGGATTTTCTTATTATTATTTCAGAAACTTTTTTGTTTTATTCAATTCTGAGTTTACTTTCCTTTGCGCTCAAAACCAAACACTCAATGAGGAGAGGGTTTGAATGCAAAATAATTTGCTTTTTTGGTCTTTTTCTTTGGAAATTTTAAGTTTGACTAAGATCTGAGGCTTCTTTCGGTGGAGTCTTTGCAACTGTTTTATAGTCGAAACAAATCAACAAAATTAGAAAATTGTTTGAAATTTATTTATATTTCCTTTGAATCTAATTTTCATCATTCAGTCAGTCCTTAAGGAATGAATTTTTTAAGAGAGAGAGAGAGAGAGAGAGAGAGAGAGAGAGAGAGAGAGAGAGAGAGATCCCCTTTAAATCAAAGTCTAATTAGACGCTTATCTGAGAAAACTATTAAATTAATTAAATTTCATTTGAAATCCGTTAAAATGAGTGAACGAAAAGTCACACAAAATAATCATTTAATTATCACTAATTGGGTGAAAATTTTTCAATAGTTTTCCATAAAATTCTAATTTGAATTCATTGAGAAATTGCATTAAATCTTTTCTAAGGAAAATCTATTCTGAATGAACAAAATTGATGTCTAAATACCAGGATGTTGAAGCAAAATGCTAGTTGACAATTGTGAAATTGCAATTTTTTCTAGAAAGTTTTTGAAATGCCTATTGATCAAATATTCATGGCTTAGTGAGCTCATTGAGAAAGTGTGTAAATCCCCTTTGAGTATGAAGTCAAACAATCTTGGTTATTCCTGATGTCAAACACCATTATTATTGTTATTTAAATAATAATTATTTATTTCGTTTGACTATCATTTTGTGTTTAATTCACTGTCCGTTCGGTTTGTGTTATAGACTTCTCCTTTGAATACTTAATAATTTCTTTTCGGTTATTATTATATTTTGTTCTTTTATGGGGTTGTGTTATGTGACAGACGGCACAGGATGTGAACGATGTGAACACTCTTTATATGTTTATAAACTTCTTATTTATTTTTCGATTTCATTTCTTATTCTCCAGACATTTGTGAACAGAATTTATATATATTTTGATCTTTTTTCCTACTGTTTAATACTTTTGGTGCTCTTTATGTCTGTCCTGTGGCCGTCCATCGCATCATAAAAGGAACGGATAGTGTTTCGGTGGAGAGACTCATAAATAAAAGTAAATAAAATATTTTTCTTTCGTTTGATTTCTCGAAAGAATATTTTTCTGTCGTTTTGTCGTTAAAATTGTAAAACAATTTTTTGATTTTATTTGAGTTCAAAGAAGAGGAATAAAATGCTTTCCTCTGAAGAAGTCGTCGTTAAGATGTCATCTATGAACATTATGTGTCTGTCACTGTTCCTATTTAGTACTGGTTCTATTCAATTTTTAATGAAGTTTTCGTTCAATAAGGTTATCTATCAGGTTTGATGAATTGAAAGTTTAATTATCTTGTAACTGTTTGGTGATTAATATGTGGTGCGCTCATAAATTACGGATAATTTTTTGTGGGAGAATTGGTGCTAAAAACACTCTCTATTGAGGAAATGTTTTTAAAAAATACCCCAAATAATTATAGTCCGGCTAATGGATAGATATTTTGAGGATAAAATTCATGAATTGCTGGATAATTGATGGAATTTTAAATTCTATCTTCGGGTAAGTGTATTAGTAAATTGTTAATCGAATAAATATGTTTGGAGTGAATAGTCTCTCAATTAGTGGAACATATCGTGACTTAGAATTAATTATGTAAACAAAAATTAGATCAATTTTAATGTAAAAATTACCAATAATTATGATAACTGTTTAATATTGCCAAGAGTAATCGTAATTGTCGTGATTCAGGATTTGTTTCTATTTATTAATTCGCCCTTGCTTATCTCTGATTAGAATCAGCAATTACAGATTGGAAAAAATTCCAATACTTCAGGAATTTGACGAAAACGATTGTTCTAGATTTTTGAACATGTTCAACTTTTTCAAATGTCAGCTCAATTTCTAAATTAGATTCAGTCAAATGTTTTCCAACTGAGATATTTCCTAAATATTTATCAGAAAAAATGTTTGAAATTGTTTCGAAACATGAGATGAACCAAAAGTTGAGTTAAAATTAAAATAAAATTTAAATTCAATAAAAAAATTCTTATGTCTTATGTCTTAACCCATATCGAGGTTAGGAATAAAAATGGATTTCTTTTTCTTTATTCTCATTCTTTGAGTTGAGTTTAATTTAAAATAATTTTTGTTTCTTAGTGTTTAGTGAAGTGTATAATAGATATCAAGCGATTCAATAAAAAAAAATGACGATTAAAATAATGAAAGAAATGTTTAATTTTATGAATATTTTTCGTAAAAATAAAACACCGAAAATATCTCGTGATTTGAAATCACGCATAAAATTCGCTAAAAACAGAGATAACACAGAATAAGAAGTAATATATTTTTCGTTTAATAATATGACCTTTTTCTCAGATGAAAGGATGTTATAGTTTTATAACGTTATACACACTGTATATTATATGCTGTGCGCCATATGGTGAGTGTCCTACAAATTCTTCTCTGATATCAGAACTCATTTATTCTGTTCATCCATAAGAATGGATATGTCCTGACATTTGATTTCTTTCTTCGGGTAATAATAATAATCTTATCTTTTGTTTTACAATCGGAGCTGTTTTGGTGGCTAAAAATAACTTGCTTGAATATCTCTTTTATAGAAAGGTGGCTAGATTCTTAATTAGATATAAATTTACTAGGTGGCTATTTTTAAACTAGATGATTATATGTGTGATATACTGATTTTGATTTGGAAATTGGGTCGGAATAAAGGGGTTCGAATGTATCGGTATTTTGAGAATCAAACTCAAATCAAAACTCATATATGAAATAGTGATAGCCTTTCATACAGAGTAGGCTTTCCTTATGTTTCCGTCTCGAAAGTCACTGATTTATGCTTTCAATTGATTTTTATTATTTTTCATACATTTCTCTCATCTTTGAGTGTCTGTCCCCATCTGTCCCCTCCATTAAAGAGTTATGTATTCCTTTTTTCGCTGAGACGTTATATTTTTATTATGAGAACTGATATAACAATCAGTTTTTATTATTTCGCTTAACATTTGCTCTTTTCGTTTGATGCCTATCCTCTCCCCCTCTCCTCTCAATGTATTTGTTGTTATTGTTTGTGATTTTCTTTGAATATATTCTTCCTTTTCGTGTTTTAAAAGCTTTTCTACGGAAAGCTCACAGATTTATATCAGGAATATTTAATTTTCAATTCAATTCAAATGGCTTTGAATTTTATGTTAAACACAGTTTATGTAAAAGATTTCGAATATTTTAATCAAAATTTATTGATTTCTTCAGACATTTATTTTCGTCGACTATTTTTTTGTGCCGAAAGTTAAGGGGTTTTAGGTTTTGAATCGATTTTATTGTTTGTAAACAAATTATTTGATTATTTCCTTTGAATTTTTTACTGACTCTCCATAACTACCGATTGGGATATTGATAGAAATCAATGGGAGTCGAGTGCGTTATCTTTTTATAGGTAGACCTGAGGTGAGAGGACTGGTAGGTTTTGGTCACGAATCAGGAAGAAGACCATCAAAACATTGATATAAACTTTTGGCAAACAATAAGAAAATATGTGTTTTTTGAGACAAATATTTTTCTTATTGTTATCAATATTTTTGATTTGATTTGAAAAATATGAGGAATTCATAGAAGAAATCAAAGTATAAAAATATTGAATAAAATTCTTTGTATTATTTGATTCCAGGCTTTCATAACAACAAATAAATTGTATGAAAGAAAACAAGTCTTGTATTGTATTTTCAAAGATGTTTTTTCTCCCTCTTATCAAAGGATCGATATTTTGCAGGATATTATCGCCCAAAACAAAACCTGCAAATTCTGTGAATTGTTTTCATTGTTTTCTATCGTTTAGTGGTTTTTTAATCTAATGCCTAATCTTTTAAACTCGATTTTTAACGCAATTTTTAAAATGATCGGGGATAAAATGGAAATTTTGTTTTCTATTTTGGTTTATATTAATTTTATTATTGTTTAGAAAATAATTTTATATAATTTTCATGACTTTTCAATTGAGATCAATGTTATTTCCAGTGATGGACAGGGGTGGGGCAGGTGCTTTAAATAGTAGATTGATCATTATAGAGAGCTAATTAATTATTCTGTTAGAACCCTGGTGCTTATCCAATTAATCTACGCCCACGAGAACTAGGGATGTGAACTTGGTTATCTCGAAAATCTGAAGCTCTAATCCGTAAATTTATTTAATTCGTGATTATTTTGATGAGAGTTATGCACAGAATCTGAATAAATGCTCGAAATTTATAATAATTTTGATCTGATTTGGAATCCATTGAAAATTCAATAATAATAAGCGATAAAAAAAAGTTATGGATTTCTTATTCTCTTTGATATGACTGTTCCACAAATAAATGAACCATTTTTTGAGATCAGATAAGAAATCTCTTGAGAAGAAAGATATTCTCGTATTTCTTGTTTACTTCCATTGAGTTCACTGTTATTTTGAGTGAAATTTGTTGTTGTTTTGTGTTTTGTGTCGTTTCCTTACAATTGATTGTCTTATTAGACACACAATAAATAATATTAAGTTTATTATGTCTTTTGGTTTAGATTTTATTCATTGAGTTATTTATAAAATATTTTTCTTTCATTTATTTGAGTTTTGATTTGAGTCGAGAGTCAGACAACAAGTATTTGTTGCGGAAAAATAAATCATCACTTCTTTGGTTAGGGATTGAGAGGAATAAAAGTCATTGTATTTAATGATAGGAATCAATAATTTTAATGATAGACTTGTTTTTGATTTTCATTCTTATATTTGATTTGATTCTTATTTAACAAAAGAATACGTTTCAGTGTTTTTGGGCTAACAGACAATCAGTGGATCAAAACTACGGCTTAAGTGTTATTTTAAAAGACTAAGAATTCAATTGAATTGCAAATTAGGAAACAATACATTAAAACAGTTTTAAAACATATTATTATAAATTGATATCAATTGTAATAATGAGTAATAAATATCGATTCGAATGAATAATTTTATAGCCATTTGTGGTCAGAAGTAAAGCCATTTGTTATGAGTGTCGGCTATTTTTATGCCTCACTTGCGATCAGTAAGAAAAACATTGAATAAATTGTCTTCGGTTTCAATGCGAATATAATATTCCAGGTCTTTGGCATAATTTGCGTTGGATGGTATCATTGATATTTTTGTGCGAGATCAGATTGTGATCTCAACTCAATTTATTTGAGAGAAAATAAATACTGTTTTTCTTGAGAACCGATCGAAACGTTTATCTCAAGAGAAATGGTATTCAAAAGAGAAGTTTTTCTTTTGATTTAAAGAATAAATTTTATTATTCTTTCTTATTATGCAAAATATTCTTATATATCATGGCATCGACTTTCTCTCTCTCTCTCTCTCTCTCTCTCTCTCTCTCTCTCTT
>JAQGCS010000812.1:0-18063 GCA_034702105.1 Fuscozetes fuscipes
GAGAGAGAGAGAGAGAGAGAGAGAGAGAGAGAGAGAGAGAGAGAGAGAGAGAGAGAGAGAGTAACCCAATCAATATAATAAGTAATTAATAAACTAGCAAATGCATGAAATTTTGTTTTTCATTTTAAAAGAAATTAGAACATGATGGCAATAATAATAGAGTGGAAATCACTTTTGCAGGTAACCATTCACGGCAGAGCATCGGAACTTGGCAAAGCGTTTTCACTAAATGAATTTGTTGTGGACTGCAGTCGTGTGAAGCCAGTGATTGGAAGCCTAAGAGTTCACGTGAAAGGACCGGAGCGGTCATCTGCTCAGTTGAATTTGGTCGACAATAAAAACGGAACATTCAGAGTCTTATACAAACCGACTTCGCCCGGAATGTACGAGATGGACATCAAAATAGCCGAGTCCCATATACCCGGCTCGCCTCTTAAAATCAGAGTGACCGAGTTTTTATCTTCTTAAAAGATACTTTGAAATTTTTCCCGCACTTTCTTAAAGCTTATGAAAAAACTGTCCAAATATTTTATAACCAATTTTTGAGTATTTTTTAATTCCTTATATTTATTAACAAATAACTGATATCTACACCAATATTCTCTTTGAAACTTTGTACTCAAATAAGTGCTTTTTGATCCCATTTAACAATTGGATTGTTTTGAATAATCAAAAGTTCCAATTATCCAACAATTAATAAAATAAGTAAATAAAATAAATTTATGTCAAACTTTCGATGCTTTGATTCTCTTCACTATAATATCAAAGACATCGCAATAAATATAAATTGAAACAAAAGTTGGCGAAAAATCACATCATTTGATTTATTGAAATTGCAAGTTAAATTTTAAGGGACGGACAATCAAATACAGATGATGTAGATGTAAAATGTGATAATAACTAATAGGTTCGTGCAAAAAATGGATCTAACGGGTCACTCCTCACCTTAATTTACAGAGTTACAAGATGTCTATCATCTATACATGCTTAGCAAGTCATGTGACAAGTAACTCAAGGCAGTAGGATGCAACATGGTAAATGTACTCATTTGTCAGCTGTTTAAAAGTGAGTGTGCTCCCGTAAAAGAGGACATCTAACGGCACATTTTTGGGACACGGCTTAAACATACGTTAAGTGATAGAACAAGATCACCTGAACGCATTTCATGATCTGTTAGGAAATCTCAGTGAACTTGGTGTTTTATTAAAACAATTCACCATGTTTTCAATGAATAATTCCTTTTATTGAAAAATAGAACCCCGCGCTATGTGTTACTCATCAATGCTTACAATTAGTGATTCTATTTTTCAATAAGAGGAATTATCCATTGAAAACATGGTCAAATGTTTTGATAAAGGTAACTGAGATTTGCTATAAGCAGGGATGACCTGCTAAGGAGGTGTAGACCTCTTACCCCCTAGACCCGAAAATTTTGGGTTTACACCCCCTCCCTAGAATTTTGAAAAATGTAACATTACAGGCACACCTCCTAGAAAAACCACTCCTAGACCCCCCCCCTTCCCCCGCCCTAGAAAAAATTGTGAAAACCACCCCCTATACCCCTCTCCTAGAGCCTCCGAGCTTTGCCATCCCTGGGTTAAATACACTTCAGTTTTGAAGTGAATTGGACCTTCTTGAATATTCGCTTGGACCCCAATCAGAGTATTAGGTTTTTGTAACTCTTAATTTTTTTACTAAATATAAACCCCATGGGATCGAAATCAATGGAACTCCCCAAGGTCATTTACCTTGGCAAATTTTTAAAACTACCACTAGACCCCCTAGAAATTCTTCTTCGACCGGACTAGAGCGGTCATGCTTGGACATATCTGGACGTTCTCCATTTGGGATCTTCCTTCGAGGACTTGTTGGCTCTTAATTAAAATATTTTTAAAATTATCAAGGAAATAAATCAGAGTACAGTGCAGATCGTTTAGTAGCAATCGCATGGTGATTTGGAAAACCTTTGCCTATATCAGAAATTGCTTATAAACGAACTGAGACAAAATTTCCGATAATTAGTAATTCTTCAATTTACATTAAAATACATTTAGATTTTATTCATTGATTTCGTTTTACTTTAGCTGACATTTTGATTGGAACGAAAAACAAACCACTTATCTCTGAAAACAACAAATATTTCAATGAATTGCTTTTAATACTAATTTTATGAAATAGTTTTCATCATTAACTATAGTCTTTGCTTATAAGAGAAATTTGCTTATATAAAGTTGCCTGTAACCTCAATGATTTACATTAAGGTTTCATAGAAATCGCAGGACCTGGTGCTATGCAAAACGTTTCACTTGCTTATAGCCAAAATTGCTCTTAACCAATTTGCTCTTAAATAATCTACACTGTAATGAGTTTTTGATTGCGTAAAAATTGATTTATTACAAATGAACAGTCAATTAACTAATTGAGAATTTTTATGGCTTTTAAAAGTTTATCAAAAATTTTTAAATAGAAATTCAAAACATTATCGTATCGTATGATTGCATTTGAAGTCTGTTTAAGTGTCGGATGACTTTTAATTGACTTCAAAAACCATTGACTAAAAGCAGACATAGCCAAGGGAGTCAGTACAAAACTGGAAAATATGACCATGGAAACTGTTTATAAATCTAATTTAAGGTAATTTAAGTTAAACTAAGCTAATTTAACTGGTTTAGACCGGATTTAGCGCTAAATTTAGAATAAAAAGAATTAAAAATTTTATTCTGGTGGAATACCCCATACCTAATGCCTATAGAAAAATTTTGTGAAAACACCTCCCCTGACCCTCTGGGGTCATGCGTTTGACTATTTCTGACTAAAAAACATTGAATTATGCATTTATTAGATTGTCAAGGACCATTAAAAATAGTGTGCAAATGACTGTCAAGGACCATATCTTTGGATAACATAGCAAATAACGAGATTAGCAAGCTTTTATCTGATAGCTTGAAGTTATTCATACTAAATGCATGGTCCTTTTCAAAAATGATCGCAATGTTTACTTCTTTTGGTGGTCAGGAGACACCAACAGTGGAATCTTTGAAAATATAATAGCTTGCAAGTCCTTAAAATAAAGTACAGTTTGTAGCTTAAATTTAGCATGCTTTATTAATTAAACATCAAATTAAGCTGAAAACAAACTGTAAGAATGATTAAGACTTTCTTTGATTGCAATTAAATTAAATCACAGAATAATCAAATTCATTGTCAAAAAGCAAATGAATGCAAATATATATTAAATGAAACGCATTTCCAAAAACCACATCAATTTTAAACTAGATTCAAATTACTCGGACTTTATACGAAATCTTCCTCTCTTATGATTATGTAATAGCATTGGTATCATTAGATTTACCTGGTAATAATTTTCATTATTTTCCTGTATTTATATAGAATTATTTATTCCACTTCATTTAAAAACAAAAATTGAGTTCAACAGACAATTTACAAGTTATAAACTCTATCTCATATTAAAATCTCTTTTTTAAAGAAAAAAAGTAATTAAGAGTAAAAATAAATTGAGTTCTAATCTATGAATAACTATTAAAGAGTGGAATATTGTGAGGGAGTCTACTGATGAGGAATTTGCGAACTCAAGGGTTTTGTTTAAATAAGTCACACATAACTCATCCATATTATCAAACTTCGCATAATTATATCTTTGAAATATTTTGAAATCCGAGTATTAATATCTATAATATATATTACCTATGATTAAGTTCTAGCAATAAATTCGATATTCAATCCATAAATCCATTAAATAATAATTTCGCGCAATTTTTGCATAATTTTTGTTTTGTTAGTTTTAGATGTTTTGAAATAAGATTAATTAGACGCAAAGGAATTGGCACTG
The DNA here is from genome assembly GCA_034702105.1 of Fuscozetes fuscipes. Taxonomy (NCBI): domain Eukaryota; kingdom Metazoa; phylum Arthropoda; class Arachnida; order Sarcoptiformes; family Ceratozetidae; genus Fuscozetes; species Fuscozetes fuscipes. The sequence goes on from JAQGCS010000812.1 coordinate 3,851, forward strand.
GTGACATTGAGCCATCAATATGTTGACATAAAAACTCAGTAATCACATTTTCAGTGAGTTTCCTTTCTCATCAATTATATCAAATCAAGTAAATAAAAGCATGCTTGTTTTAATTTACATAATAAATTTCAATTCATTTGTTTTTAAATGTTTAAATCAAATGAAACCTAAATTTATTGCGGGAATTGTACACAAATCTTGTTGAATGGTCAAACAAATTATCATAAGCCTTAACATAGATATGAACTTGGTTACAAAACCGAGCTCCCGCGCTTAAGCGTGGACAAATAAAGCTAATTATTTGATATATTACACCATTCCTTTCCATTCAACTGTTTTGATAGGTTTCGTAACTAAAAGACCTACAGATTATTGATGAGTTGCAAAGTATTAAATTACCCCATTGTTCCAAAATTAATTTGAACCTTATTTTCAGTGCAAACTCAACATTCAAATAACAAAAGTTTATAAAAATAGCGACAATTAAGAGGATATCCGAGTTATGCAATCGATGAGAGAGAGAGAGAGAGAGAGAGAGAGAGAGAGAGAGAGAGAGAGAGAGACGACCCCTTAACATCTAAACAAACGGAGTCATTGTAACAAAATTGTTGTGATCGCATTGACTTTTGACCAGGTTCATAATCATTGTGGCATGACATTTATTTAAAGACTAATATCTGATTACTGTATGCGTTCGACACACTCTTCTAAAAGAGTTCGTTTTCAAAAGTGATGTTTGCGCTCAACTTATTATACAAGAAGTCATTACACGAGTGATAGGGTTGTCGGCTATGCATTCAAGTGGAGTGAATTGCGAGTCAATGAGTACGGATAGAAAAGAAGAAAAATTTTAAAATATGTTTCTTAAACCTTATCCTAAGATTGTCGCCAAATGTATGAAATTTTGAAAATATAGGCAAAAAAATAGTTGACATTCAAAATATTCAGTTGAGTGCAAAATACGCTCTCTTTCTGCTTCTGTATTCTCGGAGTAGAAAATCACATTTAATACGAGATATGAAACCTCTTCACAGAATATGTATATCTATATATGAGATATACATATATATGTATATGAATTCTAAAATAAATACTGTTTTCACTTAAAGTACTTCTTTTTTATCCTTCTCTCAAAACTTATAAAAAGTTAACATTTGTCTGAAGAGTTCTTATTCTGAAGCAAACTGTCCTCAAGTAAATCAATTCTTCACTTATTCATAAGTGTTTATAAACACAGTTTACCCAAACTTTGATCATTTGTTTTCAAAATAAATTGACTTCAAAAGTAATTTTACTCGTTCTTCAAAAATAAGCGTTGATTTAATAATGTCAGAATCTGATGACATTCGTGTTTTTGGACCTGGACTCACTGATGGCAAAACTGGCAAAAAGTGCATCGTTTACTTTTCCGGACTTCCCGCCAATACTGACGAAACAGACAACTCTTCTGTGTAAATATTTCTTTTGATTATTTGCTTATTTAACTAGTTCGCTTTGACCTTAATATTATTTAATTAAATATAATGCAATCACAATTAAAAGTGATTTTTTAAAAATTGAACAGGGATCTATTCAAAGATATTAAGTGCACTATAGAGGGGCCCAAAAATCCCGAAATGCTCTTTGATTTCGATCGCCTCAACGAAGACGGCAATGTCGAGGCCTTTTATGTCCCTCTTCTGCCAGGAGACTATCAAATTAGCATCAATTACAAGAAATGCGAATTACCCGGCTCTCCATTTATGGCTAAAATCACCGGTAAACCTCTTTCTGCAGAAAAGCTGATCAAAAAGGTATTTTAAACTTCCAAAAATAGCTAACCTTGTTCTAATGAAGTGTAAAGTAATCCTTATTTACACTTTTGTCTAAAAAAGTCTATTTTTAACATGCTTATTAATTTTATTTTCAATGCAAAACATCTGATTTAATGATAACTTCAGAAGAATGTGAGAGAAAAAAGAAATTCTGGAAAATTATCAAATATTATGAAAGGTGTGCCTCAAGTGTAGCGAAATAGAGACGAATTATAGAGTATCAAGTTCAAGTTTGCAGACAATCATATAAAGAGTTTTTTATTTTACTCTTTTCTAAAATTAGAAACTTATAAAGTTTTTAGATGGATTACTGACCTAGCTTAAATAAAGCTTATTAAATCGATTTAGATGAGGAATGTGCTCATCCACACATAAGGGTTAGTTTTTGGTTTTCAATATCAGAGGCGAAGATCAGGGACATCTCGCCATTTTGAATCGCGATCTTATTTTCAGCATGTTAAAATACGCTGAATCGACGTAAATATTAAAATGACAATTTTCCTTTTTGGCGTTCTAGGCGAAATTTTTGGTTTCATGGAGTTTTGTGCTGACTTTAATCTGGGTCGGCCATAGGCTTTAGAAACTTTCTCACTAATTTTAATAATTTCTTTAAATATTTTCAAGGGAAATTATAATTTTTATTTATGCCAACACTATGTCTAATAGAATATCCTAGTGTAATAAATTATTTACAAACTCACTGACAAACAATATTCTTACAATGATCATTCATTTTTCAAGTTGAGAGTTTTCAGAATTATTGGTTAATTAATAACATAAACTATTCATACATGTACCATATGAAGCTATCAGGGATGGCTAAAGGGGAGGAGTCGGTATCTTACCCCCTCTAGAGTCAAAAAAAATTACAGATATACCCCTATTCTGGTCTTCCACCGGGCTAGACCCTCCTCTAAAGCCGTCGGACTTGGGCATCTCTGGAATCTATAAACTTGAAAAATGATGCACAGTGTAAGAATTTTGTTTACTAGTAAGTTAGCTGGTATAAAAATTGTAATTAATATCAAATACATCGCTTATCCAAACATTTCACAAATACTTCAAAACAGAAATAAGTTTTGAGTGTTTTATAAATAAACTAAATTTTAGCCAAAAAATACATTTATTAGAAAAGAACTCAAATTCTTGAATAACTTTGGAATTCATCCATTTTTTCTATCCCTATATTATAGGTCAGAGTAATTGGAAAGTGCTCTTCAGTTGGAAGGGCCTTGGTCATCAATGAGTTTTTGGTGGACTGCAGTCACGTCAAACCTGTTATCGGTGGCCTCACTGTACACGTGAAGGGTCCGGTTCGCTCATCAGCGCATTTGGATATAATCGACAATAAGAATGGAACCTATCAGGTCCTCTACAAACCAATTCTACCTGGAGTATATAACATGGATATCAAAATTGCTGAAACTCACATACCCGGATCACCCTTCAAAATTCGTGTGATGGACAGAAGCAATTCAGTCTTCTAAGATTGAGCATATAAATGATCAAGTTATTGCTAATTTGCAATTCAAAGCATTAGTTAGTGAGCAGTGATGGCCAAATGGGGCATAGCCCAAATACCCTTCTTAGTTTTAAGCTAAGCTAGACTCTCCCCGCCCCCTGTTTTCTCCGCTCCAAATTTTACCTTACTGCCCAGATTTTTAGCTCTGAACACCTACTAAATTACCCGCCCTTATATTCCCTGAGCTAGAGTGATTCCCTGAATTGGAGGAACCTGGCCATCATTGATCATTGAGATATGTCAAATAGTTTAGCAAGTTAAATCAATCACATTATTGCCTAATATTTGCTAAAATTATTTATTATACTTCAATATTCATTCAATTAACCAAAAATGACAATATTGGTAGTTGTTATCTTGTAAATATTTTATTTCAATCAAATTAGTATTAGTTTCAAAGTAATCATAACAAGATGTATTTTTAAATTTTTCAATAAAAATAAATTATTTGTGATTTGATTAGAAATTATTCAAACATTTGTTTTAAACAAGGAGGACGGCCAAGGTCGACGTGTCTAGGGGAGTGAACTTTCAAAACATTTTCTAGTGGGGGGGGGGGTCTAAGAGAGTGATTTTTTAAATTTTCCGCAACACAGAAATGCAAATACAAGCCGTATTGCTTCGCTCGGCGGTGAGGGGGAGGGGCTTACCTGTAATGTTAAATTTTATGGACAATTATCCGTCTTAAATTGATTTGATTCGATATAGTACATATTGTACATTTAATTTGTTATGTTTGTTCAAATGAATTATCAAATAAATGTCAATTTTTTCAAATTTACCCAAATTCCGGATTTTTGGAAATGCATGTCATGAAACAGACTTTACAAATATTACAAAGTATTTATTCTATTATTTATGTGACCATGAAATATTTTTTTACTTTTCAATACATTTACGAAGTAAGAATGTAGTATATAGTTTTGTCGTTATACTTGTCAATATACTTGTGAAAATATTACGCAATTCACAATTTATATGATTTTCAAGTTTAAAAGTAACTTATTTACAACAGAATGTTTTCCAAATATTTTTAGAATTTATCTTGTTATAAATTTCTATTTTAAAATCTTAAAGGAGGTTTAAAACAAAATTTTCAACATTATATTTTTAAATTCTGGTGTGTCTGATTTCATTATGGATAAAATATTGTAAAAATTTGAAATTTAACTGTTTACTTTAATGTTAACTGAAATTTACATTTTGTAAACTATAATATCACCAGGGGGTCCCAAGCTTGACGGCTTTAGGGGGAGGTATTCCAAATATTTCTATAGGGTATAGCCAGGGGTGCTAAAGGTACCCGACCTCAGGGGGTCCCTCGTACCAAAAAATCAGGGGGTATAGGGGGTATTTTTTCTGACTCGCTGGAGAAAAAACACGAAGGGTCCCCCTTTAAGTTTTTTTCTGGGTCTCCAAAATTTCGAGGGGGGTAGTGGGAGATAATTTGTCTAAAAAATTTGCCTCGCGTTCGCGGGGGGGGGGGTCTCGTTGGGACCAAAAACTACCCCGTTAAACGTAATGTTAAACTTAAGTAAAATTTTAGGACGAGGGTCAAAACAGAATTGATTGACAATTTTTCGAGCTAAAGTGGGTGTCAGAGGTGTAATCCTCCCCTTGGGCACCAATGTTAAATCTTAATCTGAATACTCCCCAAAAACTCTATGTTCTAAGTTCTCTAATGTTTACGAATTACTAAATTTAATATTAAGCTATAAAAAATGCATTAAATTACAATAGAACTTGTAACTAACAAGGTATTCCATCCCTTAAAAGATGACACAAAAGAATGAAATGGCTACTGAATATTATTACATGATTATCTTTAAATGATTATTGTCATTTAGAAATTGGATTGTTGAACAATTTAAAAAGGTGTGCCATCTCTTGTATGAGTATCGCAATATTAAATATTTATATTGATCAAGATTAGATAATTCTAGATGACTCATTAATAATGACTAATTTTTTAAAGCATTTATTTTATAATTTATTTATTATGTTAAAAGCAAATGTAATGTTATAAAAATGATCAGAATAAATTATAAATAGAACCAAATATAAAACATTGGAGCAGTCGGGACCCCATATTATGATTTTATATGAAGATTGTTGGCCAGTCTTATTAATGTGTCGGTAGTGGTCGAGCAGTCGGCGTAAAATTTAAAGCAATCGTTGCATTTGGAGTGACCTAATGATAGGCCTCTGTCGCGTGCATTCTTGTAATAGACCAGTTTGGGCAGAGAATCAGATTCGAATCTCTTCAGGGTCTCATATAATAATTGTCCCCTCGTCCCATGAGCGTCACGGTTGCAACTGACCTCGCATATAAAGCGCGCCACACATGTGGTTAGTCGGGTCTTCTCCACAATGTTGAGGGCCTGCTTGAGAGTGACTTCGCTTTTCTCGCCACCCAATAAGTGGTGAGAATTGTGTTGAAAGCCATCGTCGGGATATGTATACACCATTTGAACCATTGTTATGGCCAACAGACTCAACGTATTTATAAATAATTGCATTGTTTGAAGAGTCGATGAAAGTTAACATAAAAGTCAAATCAAAGCCAAATAATAGGAAATTCAAAAAATGACAGCACTTATAAACTATGAACTTTTTTGAAAGACTGATATTTTTGTGGACTGGACTCTCCTTTTAAGGTTTAATTGATTGCAAATTTGCTGCAAAATATGTGAGGAATCGGTTTAATGCGGAAAATTTGACTCCACTTCACATTTATTGACAAAAGGATTAAAGGATTTGCAAATGAAAAGTGAAAACTTTGTGCCGAAAATCCGATTAATTTTTCCACAAAATGTATTCAATTTCTTAAAATTATATCAAAATTTCCACAAAATTATATCTCATCCATCAAATTTTATTTATTTTATAGTTCACCAAGTTTAACAGTAATTTGTTTGATAAAAGACAGGTTTTAAATCAACAAGTTGGAATATTTTTACAATTAAATATAATTAATTTTCAGCACAAAAAGCAAAACACCTATCATTTCTAATAAATAATCAAGAACATTCAATACAATATAGGGATTTTAACAATATGAAAGGTCATTATAAAATCTAAAAGAGTTAGTATGAGGTAAAAACTTCAAAACATTATCGTGATAAAAACTCTGTAACTCTTATTTCAAAAGGTGAGCCAGGTATATGCGTGTCTGCGATCTTGATTGTCAACGTATACATTCCTGTCCCGGTTGGTTTGTACTGGATTGTGTAGGTGCCATTTTTGTTATCTTTAATATTTAATGATGCGGAAGAACGTTCCGGTCCTTTAATATGAACTTTGAGACCACCGATGACTGGTTTGACCTGGCTACAATCCACAACAAATTGATTCCAGGCAAAAGGCTTTCCTAATTCGTAAGCTCTTCCATGAACTGCCACCTATTTATTGAAGTTAAGCCAAAACCACAATTAAAGATATGTATTTTGGCTAATATTAATGACTTGTAAAACTATCAAGTTGTGATCTATGAAAAAATAATGTTTACAATTTTACAAATTACCAGTTCTTCATATAAGCAATTAATTTGAAGCACTCTTTCAGAGCTATTCCTGTCTCACATTTTTATCTCTTAAAATAATGTTTAGATTTTTTGAAAATAATCCAAAATTTTGTTCAAAACAGAGTCTAATATACAGTACATATCCTTTAGAAGCAATGGCATGGTGATTTGGAAAATCTGCCTATCTCAGAAATTGCATATAAACGAAATTTGACATGATAATGAGACAAAATTTCCGATTGTTAATAAATCTTTTAATTACATTGAAATACGTTTTGGTTTTGGTAATTGAGTTTTGTTTTACATTTTAATTGAAATAAAAACCAAATCACTAAAAACAAAAATAATATTTCAATGAATTTCTTTCAATACTACATACTGTATAAAGATTGGCAGTGCTTTACAATTCACTTGCTTATAGTCGAAATTGCCCTTAACTAATTTGCTCCTAAATAAACTACACTGTAATGATAAAAAGTTTCGATTCGATTCAAAATAAAATAAATCTCGAACACAATTTTCTAACACATTCTTATTCGAGCTCCTATTTGTAAATGCAAATAGCTAATTAATTGAAATAAAATCAAGTGATTGTTATTTATATACGTAAGGAATTCCTAGGGCTGATTTCCAATTCCGACGAGTGTGGTTTTTCAATTATATTAATTTATTTACATTTCATATCTAGCATTTTCCTAGCCACATAGGTTTGAGCTCTTAACAGGGTTTGAACCCGGACTCTCCACCTTTGCAGGCGGAGACGCTACCTTTAGATTACTGAGGCTAGTAAAAATGCAAGCATGTGTCTAATTTTCTCCTAGATAATAATGATATTTAAGCAAAAAAGAGTAAAATATTAAAGTGGGAGTCTGGGAGCTCAACAGTAACCTTTACTTCTGCCACTAGCATAGTTGTGATCAGTTTTGCAAGAACAACTTGATTAAAACTGAGTTTCCTTGATTTAGGCACCTGGTACCGACTTCTGGATTAAGGTCATTCGTGACAGGTAACTCCAAATGACTTGATTTTATCAAGTTTTACATTTTATTAATTTTTCGTTTAAATAAACAATTAATTTAACGAATAAAGTGAAGCCTCAAAATATATATTTATATGTACAAGGTAATCAAATTGACTAATCAACCATTGAATCCTTATGCAAATAAATGTATTCCTGGAACAACTTGATTCTACTCTAGTTTCTTCTTGACTTTGTCAATCTGAGAGCACTATTGGTGATACTTCATAATGATCTATGTGATACAAATCATTTGAGTTCAATCTCACCTTTGAAAGCATTTTTTCTGCATTGACAGCCTCTCCAACTATTTTGGCTGTGAAGGGACTGCCATTCACTTGTCTGCCTTTGTATCTTGCAGTGATTTTATATTCCCCAGCCACAAGAGCCACATAGTATGCCTCCACATTACCATCATCATTCAAACGCTGGTATTCGGTAATGACATCGGGTTTAACCCCAGGACCACTCACTCCATATGACAATCCATCAGCTAAATCATTAATGGAAGCACCCGACACATAAATTAAACATTTTTTGCCTGTTTGTCCTTCACTAAGTCCTGGACCAAAAACTTTGATTTGTGTGACGTCTACTTCAGCCATAAATCAATATTTAATTTATCGTTGGTTTCGAATAACCAACGAATAGAATACAATATCTGTTCAAATGTTTTCACAATAAGACAAATATTGTTTTCCAAACAAGAATTTGTTGAAAACCGATAACAATCTCTTGAAATGTGAAATATAAGAACAAAATATAAATTTGATTTATATTTTATGACTTGAGTCCAAAAAATATTTTCACTGATATTTTTGCACAAAATCTTAAATTTCTTATTATATCTCAGAGTTTGATGTTTTGTATAACTTTACAAAAGAGTAGCGAATAAATGAATGAATGGAATATTACTGGAGTATAGAGAAACCCAAAGCAAATTCAACATACAATGTAAACATTCAAATCATTTTCAATTTGCATTAGAATAACACACAAAACAAATTTTGACACAAAATAAGCCTTTATTTTATTATTTCAAATCATGTCTTCTCTATGTTTCACATAAAATGTGTTTTAAAATCAAAGCCTACGCACAGAATAAGAGCACAGAATAGCACATAACAAGCCTTACTAATGAATGCTTTGGATTTTGTTTTAAAAAGCGAGCAAACTATGAAAAACAATTTTGAACGCTTTGTAACAGTTTTATAATGAAGGGAGTGCCAAGATGATCAAACACAAATTAGCTAGCTCTTAAGACACAATAATAATACATAATGTAGCGTAACATTAAAAGAATTTCCTTAATAATTGAATAAATCAGTTAATTTGCTTATATTATATTAGTGCTACTATTAGTATCTTGTCAAATAATATAATAAAGATATGACATTTTGAAGAGCCTGGTTATTGTCTTAAGTGTAAATTGGAAGAATTCATATTCTAATAATAAGTTGGCACAGGGTCTGTCATTATTTGTTTCTTACCGTATTACTTCACTTTTTAACACATGCCGGTATAAATTGAGATTGAGGATAGTGCCGGTATAATTCGAATTTAACGGCATGCTGGTTTAAATGAATATTTAATCACATTTTTCTACGTCACTTTTCTCTGCATAAACTAAGTTTTATACTCATAATACTCTTATTTTCTCATAAACACGGTTTAAAAATTTAACTAAATATTAATATTGGTTATAAACTCTTTTCAAATTTAAATATTAGGATTAGTTCAAAGTCAATTTCTAGACATTTGTTTATCCTTGCTTGTTTTTTTTAAATTCCCTAAACCTCATTTTATACCGGCATGCCGGTAGAGACGATTGATGTACTTTTAGGGAAATGGTTCACTTCATTTATAGCGGCATGCACCAAAAAGTGAGATAATACGGTATGAGAGTGGTAAAGTGATACAAATGCAGAGTTGGCCAAAGGATCTAAGTTTATGGGATCTAGGTAACATTCAAATAACGTATTTTTGACCAAAGTTTTAGGGATCAACGATAGGGTGAAGTGAAGGCCGATTTCAGCCATTCTGTCAATAAATACGCCCCTATTTATGGCGTATTTACGATGATTAACAAGGATGCCCAAGCTCCAAGGGTCAAGTGGGGTTTAACTCGATCTTAAGATGGGTCACTCAGCCCGGTATACCACAATTTTTGACGGAAATTTTGTTTTTCACTACATTTTTGAAGTAAGAATGTAGTATATAATTTTGTGCGTAGGCCAAAAATTGTGTAAAAAACAAATTCAAAGACCAATAAAATATTCAATTCTTTGAATAAATTGTTTAATTGATTATTGAATTCATTTTCCTTTAACTAAATGACCGGTCATTGCATTGAATAGAGTTTAACGACACTGTCTTTAAAACTCAATGACTACGGGGGTGTCGTTAAAAGTCACTTTTAACAACATGGAAACGGGTACGAGTGGCAATAAGCCACTTTGTGAGTTATAATGACATGTCGGCAGATGTCACGAAAGAGGGTATAGGATAAATTTACGTAAATACGTATATGAAAGCCAAAAACAGCCGACTTTCTGTAAAAATGGTAGATTTTCAGCTAAAAACGGGGCGGGGGTTGAGTCCTGATTCCTTGCTTAGAAGAGATGTATGATCTCCTCTAAATATTCCAAAAATTATAATCTTACAATCTTAAATTAAAATTAAAATCTGTACTCTTTATCGTTCTTACGCAATAAACGAGGTACACAATTAAACCTAATGTACTGTATTTTAACTATGTTTTCAATATTTTAGAAATTAGGGGATTTTAAGATTAATTTTACCCCTTTTCGAATCAGCGAAAACATTTATATTTAATTTATTATTCAATTAAATAGAATTTTATTAGTTTTATAAACGGAGTGAGTAAATGTGCAAATGACCATGACTTGTTGATGTCTGTTACCATCGCAACCAATCCTTGACTTATTCCATATATTTCATGTTTTTGAATATGGATCAAAAATTTAACCTAGAACAATTTTTAAGTGAGAAAATAATTAAACAACTGCTGACTAGAATTTTAACTGAAGTTTAATTTGAAAACATCTGAACATTACATTAAAAAGTGCTCCAAAAAGCATTTTCTCAGCAAAACCTGAATCTCAAACGAAATGACATTTTTCCAAAACATTATTCAAAGTATTTATAATTAGATTTTGTTTATTTGAAACAAACATTCAAATCGTTGTCAATGAAAATATTTGTGTCGAAAATATTTCTTAATTGGGTTTTAATTTTCGAGAATATTCTGTTATTAACATAAGTTATAAATGACTTATTAAAACATAAAATATAATTTAACTGATCAAGGTTGTTTTGTCGGATTCGCCCAAAGTGTAGTCTTAGTCGAAAATATATTTGTTAATCACTGTCTAGAAAAACATCAAATTAATTATCTATTTAATTCTAAACGATATTAAGTTATTTTAGCTAGTTATCTTCTAGTAAGAATAATAAGAAAGGAAATCTAAGAATTGGTCAAATGACAGATGATCAATGTGGAAATTATCAACTCAATTGATAAATGAACACATTAGTTAATATTTTAACTGAACAAGCTGATTCAAAATTTGACTTTAGAGACTAAAAGCTGAAACAAAGTGCAAATCGCGAACAATACTGTCTTTTATGATATTGTTATCGGATAAGGACTTCCCGGGAGGTGCAGGTCTTCGAATTTCAGGTGCAGTCTGTAATCACCAGCAGTGGGAGGAGTGAACTCTACTGTAATGGTCAGGTCTTTGTTATTAATAAAGTTGACCTCGGGTTTGTCGGGACCCTCCATCGCAAAATTAATGCCTCCGGTAATGCCGGCCTCTTTGCAGTCTATAATAACTACATTCTTTTGTTTGGCATTTCCAGTGGTCAGATTGGGTCCGCTAACCTTGACCTTGTCCACATATCTTTGGTGGGTTTTGTTATCACCACTGATTCGACAATTGAATGGACTGCCGATTATGTCTTTACTGTCGTATTTAACGTGGATTTTATACTGTCCGCCCACTTTTGGTGTATACGCCACGTCTACCGACCCGTCCTTATTGTTACTGAAATTAATTTCTGGCTTCGATGGACCTTTCAATCGACCGAGATGCAAATAACATTTAAATAATTGAATTAAAAACGCTTTGCATCAAGGCTGTTTACTTTATCAATTAACATAAAATGACAAATAAGATTCCAAATATGACTCAATTATGACATTTACTATGAGCTCAAAATAGCTTAACATTTGGTGATAAAATTATTTTTTATCTAGTTTATTCCAGATTTAATTGCAAATCATAGCAAATAAAAATGTTGATAATGTTTTCAACAACAATTTAATGATTTATCACCAAGAATATTGATTACAGCTAATTGATAATAATTGTCTCTAGTTAATTGATAATAAAATTGATTGCTTCATTCAAAATATATAATGAAATAAATGCTAATAATCTATGAATTTCGAAATAAATGTATAGTAAAAAGAATGATCAATACCTTCAAAGGCGACAGTAAGACCAGTGACATTTTTGCCACTCGTGAATACTGTAAACTTGTTTGGAATGCCAGCGATTCCATTGATGAGACCCCCGCCGTGTGCTTTAATACTCATTGTTTTCCAAAATAATTAATTCAACGAAAACTTTATGAATGAAAATGGAGTCAATTGACTGAAAAATATTAGATAACAATTACAAGACTTTCAGATGAAAGAAAACAATTAGTTTTCGGGTTATAACCAAAACTATTGCCAAACAATTTCACGGCACAGACTCTGTTCACAAGAATATTCTGTTATTTCTTGTCGCGTACTATTGAAGTTCCTAAAAATAAACTAGCCTAAAATAAACTTATGCAATAAGTTTACATTAGGAATAACCAAGTTTGACCATATTTTCTCAAAGATCGTTCAACTCTAGGAATAGACAGCCTATAAATATATCATTTAATAAATTAAGCAACTAACATCTGCAAAACTCACATTGCTGATTCACGTTTGCATGCATGTCATTTTTTGTCAAATTAAATTTAGAGTGAAAAATAGAATTAATATTCAGAGGGAAAATATTATTTAATTTTATAACATGTAAGGTGTTATTCGTCACTTATGGTGTGCAACTTATTAATGCTAAATTATATTCAAGTACATTTTTTCAATACACTGTTTTAAAAAATGTCAGATTTTGAGAGTCAAGAATTAGAAGTATTATATCATATAATTTGTCGATCAAATAGAAACCCTCTTGAACAATATAAATTGAAATACACAAAATTAAATATTTTTCTTTTTAATAAATTGACCTTTATCTTAATCTTTGAACATATTTAATGCTTAACTTTAAACCTAACACAGAATAAGTCGAACTTTCTCTTGGAGTCACATTCAGTAAAAATACCTAATTGCAAATTAGTCAATCTTAACATTGACAATCTTTTCAAATTGTACTCTACCTTGGCTATATTTCGCAGACTGACAAATGTAATGACAGTTTTGCTTTTGATATTCAAAACATTACATATTTTGGAGAGCGTTTGAAAGACTGTTTTAATTCAGAGCTTTGGAATTAAGCAATAGTTTTGAGTGAAAGAGTGAGCAGTGTACTAAACTGTACTCTATATCATTCCATGTAAGGCCTAATGGAAAGGCAATGTATGAGTGGGCGTCACATCCCTTCATTCTGTGCTCTACTGTTTTCCAGTAAAAACATATAATTTTGGAACATCTTTTCAGAAGAATCTCTGCGTTTGTATTATAAACAGAATATGCAATGAGTTTATGAAAAGAGAATTATTATTAGAATATTCTTTTGACTGAACGCATGTGTTGTGAAGTAATTGAGTTAAGCCTAACATTCTTTTGCATATATAAGAAAGTGCTGTCTCTTGCATAACTGTTCAAATCTGAGTTGAAACCATCCATTCATTAATTTTAGACATCTTTCAACTTTATTTCGAATGAGACAATTATGATTTTTTTAACTTGAACAAACTTTGTCTAAAAACGTAGACACTATTCTAGTCTAATAAATGAAATATTTGCATGTAACAAATAGCGAATATTCAAGTTCAATTACACGAATATTTGTAAATCATAACATCGAAAAATAAATGAGTGCTCCTAATCAACTCATTTTGAAATTTTGGTGTCAATGGTATGCTTTTTGTTAATTAGCAATCTAAGTTTTCTGAACCTTCAATTAAAAGCTCGATTATCATCAAAATGACAAATAATTGAAAATATTTGCCTTTATTTCGAAACATAATCTCAACGTTTAGAGAGAGAGAGAGAGAGAGAGAGAGAGAGAGAGAGAGAGAGAGAGAGAGAGA
>JAQGCS010000813.1:0-18062 GCA_034702105.1 Fuscozetes fuscipes
TTCTAGGGGAGAGGTAAAGCCAAAATTTTCGATTCTAGGGGGGTAAGACCCATACCCCTCCCCCTTGGCCATCCCTGGCTTCAAACACATTCCAATTTAGAACAGAGATACCCAAGGGGTCGACCTCTTGCCCCCTCTAGAATAAAAAAAAATTGCCATTCAAGTCGGATGAGTTTTGACCTCACCTAGAATTTTTAACATTATAGGTATATCACCTAGAAATTTTCTGTCTTCACCCGCGCTAGATCGCCTCTAGAGCCGTTGACCTTGGGCATCCTTGTCTTAAAAGTCGATAGCTTCAATTAATAAGTAATGATTGAATCATCTTATTAATAATAGAGTACCCTTTTTTGCTAATTACCTAATTTATGTTAATTTAAGGCTCAAAATATCCCAAAGTTTTTCCAAAAAAGAGTTTATATTCAATGACTTTGTTATAACTTCGAACTCATTATTAAAACTCTATTAGAGTCCAAATCAAATATAAAACAAGCTTTCATCAATGTATTAGACACTACAATTTTGGCCAAAGTTATAAGCAAAAAAAAGGTCGTCACGTGAAATGTCATCCGAGCATCTCTTCATACCCTAGTAGAAATACCCCCTCCTGCTAATCCCCTTGCCCATCCCTGCTATATAGTCATTATGAGCACAACAAAAGCTGTAATCGTTTGTTTTGAATTTAAACTTAATAATATCTAAATATATTAATTGGAAATCAATAAAAAGTGGTTTTCTTGTAGCCAGACATACAATGATACGACCATCATCATTAAAAATTTACAAACAATTATTGATACTAGTACTTGATACAAACGAACACTTTTACCATTGAGTTTCTATGAAGTTTTTGGGGAATTAAATTTTGTTGGTATTGTTAAGTTGCTATAAATCAGGTATGCCCAAGGGGAGAGGTAGACCTCTTACCCCCTCCTTGAGTAGAAAATTTTGGCTTTACTCCCTCTAGAATTTTGAAAATGTCAACAATACAGGTATATCCCCTCCTCGCTGACAAATTTTTTACCCTACTCCCTGAAATTTCTCTCTTTGTGTTTTTTGGAAATTTTTTAACATTACTACCCCCTAGACCCCCTCTAGAAAAATTTTGAAAAACTACTCCCTAGACCCCCAACTTAGAGATTTATAATTTTGTTATTTGAGTCAATAAAACCATTTTATTGAATATTCTATTCGTTTAGAAATTTTATTTAAACTCAAAGGAATTGGAATTATTCTTATGAAAGATTTTTAAAAATATTCTTAAAGATGTGGACGAGTGCTCCAATCAAAGCAACGACTGCTCTGAAAATTCTATTTGTATCAATACTCGTGGAAGTTATGAATGTGGTTGTAAACCTGGATATGAAAGTCAAGGATCTCTTTGCAAACGTAAATACATTAAGAAACGAATACAAATATTTATTTGTCTTTGAAAACAAACTTTAATTGTGTTAATATTCAGCCAAATGCAAACAGATGTGTCTCAACGGAGGACAGTGTATTTCACCCGATCTGTGTTCGTGTAGGAAAGGCTACTTCGGACAGAGTTGTGAAATCGGTAATTCAAATATTATGTTCACTCAAATTAACCAATTATTACTCTATTAAGATATTGACGAATGTAAGTTGGGTTTACATCAGTGCCCCTCTAACTCCGATTGTGTGAATAAAGAAGGTTGGTATTATTGTCAGTGCCAAAAAGGATACCGACGACAACTAATAAGTGACAGTAACAATCAAATACAAATGAAATGCCAAGGTACTCATCGTGTAATCAGATATATATTTAACTAAAGAGATATTTTTCGAATCTAGACATTGACGAGTGTTCTGAAGGGGTACACACCTGTCATGGCTCTGCCAAATGCGTTAATATTGAGGGAGGCTATAATTGCGAGTGTAGTTCCAATCAAAACGATTTATGTCAAAACTGTATTAATAATAATAAGGAGCACTCACACGGCCAGACCTGGCTTTCAGAAAATGGTTCATGTAAGGAGTGTAAGTGCCACAAGGGTGTCGTCACCTGTCAGAAGCAGAATTGTGATTGTGGAGGTGCCCACGTCAATTTGGACTGTTGTCCTCAGTGTGATAAGAGTGATAAAGTGTGTCGCCATCAACAGGACATTTCTAAGACATACAGAACGGGACAGACATGGATTTATGATTGTCAGAGGTGTGAATGTATGGTATGTATGAGTATTTTGCCTATTTTTTAACATTTATTAATTTTGTTTCGAAAATTGAATTCAATTTTAGTTTGGTGAAATTGATTGTTGGGATTTAGAGTGTCCTCCGACAGACTGTCTCAATCCGATCAGAACCAGCGGAGACTGCTGTCCCCGGTGTGAAGACGATCCGTGTCAGTTAAGTCATGCCTTCAACTCAACACATTTTGATTCAAAAGACACCGGATGTAAGCATCTTGGCCATTATTATCATACGGGAGAGAAAGTAGCTTCTCTCCAACGTGACTGCGCCTCCTGTTCCTGTCAGGTTAGTATTAAAAATTGATAACAATTTACTTTGATTTTAATTATTGAAGAAAACGCTTCTCATAATATGACCACAATTATTTTTAATTCATTATTTTCATTTAGTTATTTTCAATCGATAAACAAGCTCAAACTACTAAATACTTCTGTTTTAAAATTTTAGCTTAATTGTAATTTAACTTGGTTTAATATGAATAGTTGACCACAAACATCTCAATCTCTTTCATTAATAATTTAAATATTTTCGTCGAAACTATTTTTGTAAAATTGTTTATATCTTTACTACAGAGAAGTTTTTGAGTGTTTTTCTTTGAAAAGTTTAAGAATTATTTATTTTGGGAAATTTGAATCATAGATCGGGTGTTTCCTCTCTTTCCTCTGACCTTTTATAGAGTAAAGTCATGAAATGTTATCTCAAACAATATCTTTTCATTGATTGAAAACATGTTTCAATTTGAAAAATGTTTCGTTTGTTTTGAATTAATGCCATCCAATGCTAACCCCATTTGAAATAATATTTTAACCATTTATTGATCGATAAGTCAAATGAAATCATATGATTCCGGAATCACTCGTAGTTTCATAATTCCTAATAGAGTTGAGTCACGACTATCGTACAAATGCTCTTTGCCTTGTCACTAATTGTCAAAAAGACCTCCCCAAACGTCCGTATACATCATTTTTAACTTGGTCACTTACTAGTTTATTTTATTAGAGTAAAATATGTCAGTATCGAAACTGTTTGTATTGAACATAATTAGAATATGTATATAATGTACATTGAACATTGAAAAGGGAGGTTCTTTAATATTTCTTAGAACTGATCGGAACCATTAACTTTGGTTTTTGTCATTTGTTTTTGAATTGAGTTTTAGTTTGTTTTGATAAATGATTGTGTGTTTAGTAGCGATGAAGAGTTAGTTGTGGTCCCAATTGTTTTGATTTAACATTTAGAGCATTGATAACAATACTAATCCTCTGATTTGTTGGTTTGGTTTTTGACCATTCATTACAGGTCCCAATTTGTGAACATTCGGTGAGCAATAGTAACGGTTATGTTATTAATCGGTAAAACACTTGTTTTAGTTCTGTTTGATTTGCATTACACGGCCTCTAATGAAGAGCACATTCGTTCGCTGAGTTTATTTGTTTTTCACTCAAATGCATTTCAGATTCTTTAGAGCCTTAAAAGTCTTGTATTAATTGTTTGCATGAAATTTCATTCACTAAGAATTGCATGTATTCACCAAATTATGACCAAATTGTCTGCAATTTGTATAAATATGTTGAGCACTGCATTCGCGCTTTTATGTCATCAATGTTTGAATGTTGAAATTGCACTCAAATTAATGACATTTTTAATTAATAAGATGATTATTTGAACAGAACGGACATCTCTGTTGTATTTACACTTCTGTTTGTGTTAATCAACTCATATCTACTCAAAGTTCACTAATTGAAGACTTAAACAGTGATTCCAACTCTAATAAGAAGCGAATCGGCTCTCAAAGCGATTCTGATGCCATCGAAGAGCTGCCGAACGCCAGACCTCGACACAACACAAATTGATTTCAATTGAATTATAAATAAAAATAATTTCAATTTTAAGTCATTATTTATAACAAAACATTCCGCGACTTCTGATCTTCATTTCTAATATAATTATTTGAAAAATAATTCATTTCTGTTTATTTAATATAATTGTTCAAAAGATATCACAATATTTAAACTAGTCTAACTTAAAGGATTTATCGAATTTCGAATTTTATTTACATATTCCAAGTTTTTTTTATTTTGAATTAAATATAATTTTTGTTAATTTAAGTCTTAAAATAAGTATTTATTTCAAATGCGATTTAATGAAGAAATGAATTAAAGAATAATAAATGAGTTAAACAAATGTCGGATAAATCAACAGAAATAATGCAAATTGAAAACCACTGCCAATCATTACAACTAATAATACATTTAATATATTTCAAATTAAACTCATATCAATGATAAATATCGGAATTTATTGTTTGAATGATCAGAATTACGAATAAGATCTCAACAAATGTAGAATTAAAAAATAATTGTCAATTATATGTAAATTATTTGTATAAACCTTTTATAGAATTTCAATTGTCTTAAGAATTATTGAATGTTAAAGAATTTGATTATAAATTGTAAATAGAGTTTTATGTTTCGATTCATACAAATTAGTCTTTAATTTATTTTATATTCCCTTTTATTTTAAAAATGATTTAAAATTGTATTAACAGTCGAAACAATTTTAATCACTGCCATCACTAATAAACAATAAAATGGATTTTTCTTAGTTTATTGAAAACTCATTTTTATTCAACTATTTGCCAATAATATGAAAAATTGGTCGAAAAGTCAAATATATTAAGAAATCTCAACAGATATCATATCTGAGATAATTTTATGACCAATTATTTGTTTGCGATTAACAAGAATTTAGAGAAAAACAAGTGATTAGTATTATTGCCAATAATTTATTGGAAGGAAACTTAAGTTGTCGTCAGAGACACAAATATAACACAAAATCTTAATTTAAAGCGTTTATCGTATGATTAAAGTGATGATTGATTATTGCTTTTAACTCAGAATTATCTTGTTAACTTTATTGAAATTGTTAATTGAGCTGTTCAGCTTTAGATATTATTTTGAGAGAAAGTCAAGTTTAGTGCTTTTGTTCGGACCGTTGGAGAGGTGTTGTAAAACAAAGCCTTGAACTCACAATTTGAAGGTATTTGTAATGAATGTGAAAAAGTCCTAAACTTATAAAATAAAATATATTTTCAACTTTTTCACAACAGATATAATCTGAATTCAAGGCTAGAGTCACAAAATATGGCAAATAGTGTTGAGAAGTATTACCAGAGACCAGCTCTTAGTGACGCTAAGGTTGGCGATATTTTGTCCAAACTTAAAGTTTTGGCAAATAACCTCACTTCTATTGAGACCGAATTCTGTTTTTATGTGGGAACGACTCGTAAGTCTTTTTGGTTTTTTTAAACAAACGATTCAATTGATTATATAATTTATGGTAAGTTTAGAGAGCGTTGACATCGAAGATGAAAAGAAAATCGAATGGATTTTATCGCCGACTTTTGACACCACTCTTCGGAAGTCATCTTTCCTGAGCGATAAGTTATCATCAGTGAAGAAGTGCTTATTTATTGAGATCGGGCCGCGACTAAACTTTAGCACAGCCTTCAGTACAAATGCAGTTTCCATTTGTGCAGCTGTAGGGCTGAGTGAAAAAATAAACAGAATCGAGAGAAGTATTCTCTACCTAATCAATTATGAGGTGATTTGCAAAATATCGCCTTACTCCATTTCTCCCAACATTTGACTAAAATTAGAAATATTTGGTTTTACTATTTTAGGGCCAAATAAGTGCTGAAATTGAATCAGAAATTGTCAATCAATTACACGACCGAATGACAGAACAAAGATATGCAAAACCTATTGAATCGTTTGAGTTACCCATCAATAAAGAGAAATGGGTTTACATCGATGTTCTTGATAGGGGAGAGAAAGCACTTCGTGAGATTAGTGCCGAGTTAGGCCTATCATTCGATGAATGGGATATTCAATATTACACAAAACTATTTCGAGACACTCTAAAGAGGAACCCGACATCAGTCGAGTGTTTCGATTTGGCGCAGTCTAACTCTGAACATTCCAGACATTGGTTTTTCAAAGTATTACTCAATTAATTGTTAATCTGATCACTCATACAAACTATTGATTAATAGGGAAATATACTAATTAATGGGCAAAAGATAGGAAAGTCTTTAATAGATTTGGTGGCCGACACTCAGCACTACACTAATGATAACAATGTAATTAAATTCAATGACAATTCCAGTGCTATTAAAGGCTTCTCTTCACTAAAAATACTACTTCCGGTTAATTCAAGTGAAGCTTCATTAGTGAAAGTCGAGACAATATCTCGTCACATCATTTTCACTGCAGAAACACACAATTTCCCCACAGGAGTTGCGCCCTTTCCCGGAGCCACGACTGGCAAGTATTTCAATCATATTAATCTTATTTGACTTTTTCTCACATAACAAATAATATTCATTAATCTTTTGGTGAAATAACAAATATCACAAAATGCCATTCAATTCGGTATTTGGAAAATTTTTGTTTTGACTACATCGATAGAATGTAGTATATAGTTTTGTCGTTTGACACCCCCCCCCCCTACGGCCAGAGAGAGAGAGAGAGAGAGAGAGAGAGAGAGAGAGAGCTGTCTAGGTAGATGAAGGGAGTGAGACTTACCTATCGATCTACCTCATGAGATCAGAGTGAGGATGTTTTTCATAGCATAAATGGAGATTCACAACAAGGATATTCTAGAATCCTCGTGAGGATTTGGTTATATCCTTGGATGAATTAAGAGCAGTAAATAACTTTTGCCTATAGATGTAGTGCCTATTACTTTCCTCTAAAGCTTGTTTTCATTAAAAGTTAAAAATATTTATCATTAATTTAAATTAATAGTAAATATTTTTAACTTGTACATTTGTAACTTGTATTGATTGCTTGTAAAAGATTCAAAACATCACAAAAACAGATTTCAATTCTAACTGATTAGAAAAAATCACTTAATTTCAGTCATTTGATTGGAATTCACTAATAGAACAGAATTTTTTGCACTTTCCTCACTTAAATATCATCCTTTTCAAAAGCTTCACTAAAAATAAACAAACAAAATTGACTTTGATTATTGAGTGGGTAAACTGGGTTACAAGTGTTAAATAAATGTCAATTATTGTCGAATAAACATTAAGTCAAATACTGATGATTGATGTGAAAGCAAAAATTCATAGTGATTCTTGATCGAATTTGATCTGCAACTCACATTAGGTGTTGCGCTTCTCAAACGAGTTTCCTACAGTTCACAAAATATTTGGGTGTAAATAGCGTTTAACCATGATGAGACGTTTACCAATGTTTTACGAACTGCGGGAAACTTATTTGAGAAGGACAACACATAAAGTGAGATCCACACCAAATTCAATCAAGAATCGCTATATTTGATTCCTATATTTAAATTGCTATATATTAGGAACGGGTGGACGAATCAGGGATGTCCAGGCAGCCGGGAGAGGTGCTCATGTCATCGCTGCCACCGCTGGTTATTCGTTTGGTAATTTGAATATTCCAGGGTATGACTTAGAGTGGGAAGACAAAAATGAAGTCTATCCAAGCAATTTTGCTCTACCCCTCCAAGTTTGCATTGAAGCCAGTAATGGGGCCTCAGATTATGGAAATAAATTTGGTGAACCTGTTTTGGCCGGTTTTGCCAGAAGTTTTGGACAAAGACTTCAAAATGGTTGAGTCCACACTTTATTCAAGAAATTAATTTGTTTTTTCTGTAGATGAAAGATATGAATGGATTAAACCGATTATGTTTAGTGGAGGTATCGGTACTATTGACGCACATTTTGTTCAAAAACAAAGCCCACAAATAGGAATGTCTGTGGCCAAAGTTGGAGGACCTGTCTATAGGTAAATGTCAACAATGAATTGAATAAATTTGTCAATTATTTCATTAAAGGATTGGAGTGGGAGGAGGTGCTGCCAGCTCTACAGAAGTGCAAGGTAATTATTGATTATTAGGTTTGGTCTCAATTATTATAATACTTTGATTTGTAGGCAGTGAACAAAATCAAGACTTAGATTTTGGAGCCGTCCAAAGGGGAGATCCAGAAATGGAGCAAAAACTTAATCGAGTAATTAGAGCCTGCATTGAGTATTCCGGTAAACGAAAAATATTATTAAACTCTGCTTACTTCTCAATTTGAATCGAGGGTACAATCCAATCCTATCGATTCATGACCAGGGAGCAGGTGGCAATGGAAATGTGCTCAAGGAAATCGTGGAGCCTTTGGGAGCAAAAATTTACGCCAATCGATTCAGTGTCGGAGATCCCACTATCAATACTTTAGAGTTGTGGGGCGCAGAATACCAGGAGAGCAATGCTATACTCGTGAAAGCAGAGGACCGACACTTATTGCAGAAAATAAGTGAACGCGAAAAGTGTCGAATCGATTTCGTTGGAGAAATCACTGGAGACGGACACATCACTCTCATTGAAAACAATGACAGCTCAGAAAAACAGAATAAATATGCTGTCCATTTAGATTTGGAACATGTTTTAGGATCTATGCCTCAAAAAACATTTGACATGAAAAAAACTGTTCCTATTTTGAAACCACTCAGACTTCCCAATAATTTGAAAATTAGTGAAGCTTTGAATCGAGTACTTCGGTTACCATCAGTTGCTTCCAAAAGATATTTGACAAATAAAGTGGACAGAAGTGTGACGGGTATTATCTCCACATTATTAATATGTTATCTTGTTATTAATGACTTTTACAAAAATATATAGGTTTAGTTGCACAGCAGCAATGTGTGGGTCCATTGCATACACCATTAGCCGATTATGCAGTGATTGCTCTCAATTATTTCGAATTAAGGGGGAGCGCCACTTCAATTGGAGAACAGCCTATTAAGGGCCTGATATCTGCCAAAGCGAACGGAAGGCTAACAGTGGCCGAAGCGTTGACTAATTTAATGTTTTGTGTGATCACTGATTTACGAGACGTCAAGTGTTCGGGCAATTGGATGTGGGCCGCTAAGCTCCATGGTAATTTATCAACTATCTTAAGCCAATTGCAAGCATATCAAACATTAACTATAATTGTCAGGGGAGGGTGCTAAATTGGTCGAAACCTGTCAGCAGATGTGTCTAGTTATGAATGAACTTGGTATTGGTATTGATGGAGGAAAAGATTCACTTTCGATGGCAGCTAAAGTTAAAGTAAAAGATGGACATGAAGTTGTCAAATCTCCCGGAACCCTTGTGGTGAGCGCTTATGCTCCGGTGCCTGATATCAGAATCAAAGTGACCCCAGAATTGAGAATCAATGGAACAAAACTTTTATACATTAACTTAAGTGGTAATCAAAGGCTGAGAATCGGAGCTTCAGCTTTGGCACAAGTATTCGCACAAATAGGAGACGAATCACCAGATTTGGACAAACCTCAGCTTTTAAGAGACTGTTTCAATTTAGTACAGGATTTGATTGGAAAAGGAATTTGCACAGCCGGTCATGACATCAGCGATGGCGGACTCATCACATGTTTACTAGAAATGGCATTCGCCTCAAATTGTGGTTTGGAGGCTGACATACGTTCCCACAACAATACACACATTGAAGTGCTCTTCGCTGAGGAGCCCGGAGTTGTGATTGAAGTGCAAGAGTCTTCTTTGCACAACGTATTACACGATTTCAAAAACATAGGGATTGAACCACAGGTTATTGGCAATGGTCTCGAAGGACAGGACTTAGTTGTTGTCAATATTAATAATAAAACAGTTCTCAGAGTAAATATGAATATAAAAAGCATTCAATTATGTGATTTAATCCCAAATATTGGACAAAACTTTAGGCAAAAATGAGTGAATTACGCGACAATTGGGAAGAGACGAGCTTTCAATTGGAAAACTTTCAAACAAATAAAGACTGCGTTCGTCAGGAAAAAGAAGGACTCAAATATAGAACAGCTCCGCAATGGATGTTAACTTATAATCCCAACCAAATCAATATCAGTAATACAGACATTGATTTTTCCATTGCTTTCATTTATTTGTTCTTAATGTCAGATATAGAGAACCACTTCAAAAGTGCTCCAAAAGTGGCGGTCATCAGAGAGGAAGGAACTAATGGAGACCGTGAAATGATTGCTAGTCTTTTTATGGTGGGCTTCGAAGTGGCAGACGTTACCATAACTGATATTTTGAGAGGCAATCTTACCCTCGAAGCATTTAGAGGGCTGGTCTTTCCAGGAGGCTTTTCGTATGCAGATGTATTGGGAAGTGCTCGGGGATGGGCAGCAACTATGCTCTTCAACAAAACCATAGAACAACAACTGACAGGTTTTAGGTCAAGAAAGGACACTTTCTCTCTTGGGGTATGTAATGGATGTCAGCTCATGGCTTTAATGGGTTGGGTTGGCTCACAAACTGAAGGTAACAGATATTATACCTAATTATTAGTAAACAGTGATTATAACCAATCGATTGGAAAACAGGTCGACAGCAAACACTTTTGACTCACAATCGATCGGAAAGATATGAAAGTCGTTTTGTTTCCGTTCAAATTGAAGACAAAAGCAATTCAATTATGTTTAAAGATATGCAAAATTCAGTTATGGGAGTTTGGGTGTCACACGCGGAGGGCAGATTCACCTATCAAAATCAACACATTTTTGAGGCCATTCGCGACAGTAATTGCATTGCTTTACGTTATGTCGATGACAAAAACAACTGGACTGAAAAGTAACCAGTCATTTTTCAAACAAACCAATAATTGTCATTTTCTAATAGATATCCAATGAATCCTAACGGAAGTGCTCTGGGAATCGCAGGAATTTCGAGCTTCGACGGTAGACACTTAGGTTTGACAACTTTTCAATTGAGTCAGAGTCTAATATCTTTTTTGAAAACAGCTCTTATGCCACACCCGGAAAGGAGCACATTCTTATGGCAGTGGCCATATATACCAAAGAAGTGGAAGTCTTTAGAAGTGAGTCCATGGGCCAAGATGTTTAGAAACGCATACGACTGGTGTCTCACTGTATAGACTCAGATCTCAAAACAACCGATTGCTTCAAATTTAAAAATTATTTTTTATTGACTTTCATTCAAATGAATCACATTTTTCTATTTTTCATAAATATTTGATAAATAAATAAAACAATTATGAGATTTAATGAATGGCTTAATATTTGACATCTATTTTCAGTTAATCAGAAAAAAAGAATTAAAACTTATTACTACTTTAAAATCAACTTTCAATTCAATATTATAATGCCTTGTTCAGATAGAAATGTTCAAATTTCATTAGTAAATGTCTTGTAATAAGAAAGTTGTGGTCATTTTCCTCCTTTAGTTCAATTGGTGGGACATACTGTATATTGAGTCATTAGATGACTTGGTTTTTCTTAATAATGTTCTAGTAGAATGGTGTGAATCTAACAAGATTGATTTTATTGATCTACAATGTGTATGAACATGCATGTAGTAAAATAATCCTATTTTTCGCGATGAGTTACGTAATGATTAACTGAAAGGGTATTCCAATATTAAGCCGAATAATCAATTGAATGGTATTTGCGATCAGTTATTGAGAAAAATGTTTGATTAAAGTCATAAAAGGCTTGAAAATGAAATAAAGTATTACTTAAAACAACTGTGTATTCAGAGATCGCAAATAAGGTGTAAACTCCTGTTTCACAATACATATTATGTCTTAAATAGAAATAAACGGCACATATTCCCGAAATGATGTTAGTTATGGTCATATAGTGCTTGAATTTCGATTTATTATATTTGATTGAATGCAAAATCATTCCAATAAAAGCCGAGGTCATAAACGTTACGAAAAACTTGGAGTGAAAAGCTATGGATTGCAATCACATTAATCCACTCATTATATCAAAGAACAGATTACGTACCAAACGATTCCATCGAAGAGACATAAGTCAGTCCTAACAATGAACTGATTTCAATGATATTTAGCACAAAAACTAATTTGGATTTATATCTATTGAAATAAAGGAATGCAACCAAATATCGGGGGAATGAATGCAAAGCAATGGCCAAACGCCAGACATACTTCTGCGGCTCAAATGCACCGATCGCTGCGCTGATGGACGGCAAGAAGTTCCTGACTCCGCAGTGCGTCGATGTGGACGACTCGAAATTGAATACAAGAGACCACAATATGCACACAATTAATGCCAATAACGGCAACAAAACTGTCACAACAGCTAATGTGGGAAAAGACAATGATATGGAAGTGTCTACACTGTTGTCACTGAGCGGCCGATAAGCTATTGATTTGCCGGAGTTGTGCCAATTGATGGCCATTTGGTCACAGAATCACAGATTTTAGACTACGAGAGAGGAGTGGAAAAAGTGATCACATTTTATAGTAAACAAATGTTTAGCGCATGTCTTCAGTCATTCATTCAATGAATGCTTGTGTGGACTCACATATGATATGATTTCAGATATTTTTAATCATTACTTAATCACTGCTTTTGTCTCACTTTTGGTAAACATTTGTTTTTAAAATCCTTTTAATATTAAATCACTTAATGCTTTGAATTGTAGTCGAAATCTGTTCCAAACAATAGTTTTATCAAATAATTGGATAAATGGTTGAAAACAAGTGAATGGAAATGTCAGTCAAAGACTTGGAAAAGTTTGTCCGACATTTTGTTCTTAAATGCGTTCAAGTGATCGTTCAGTCCAGACTCGGATCCAAACCAATCAAAACTCATTCGAACCCGAAGGGCAACGATTGGTTTAATTTGGCCATCAATGACATCAAAGACATTAACGAACAGACCAAGAAATGTTTGGAATCTGTCGGACAACACATTGATTGCAAGAACACTAATAATTCGTTGATTACAATCAGAAACGATTGGAAGATATGTTGTGAGATATCTATGAAGACAACTGAAGGCAATTCAATGACTCTCGAGTATTGGTTTGTCTCCAACGAGTCCTACTCACCCACTGAAGAACAGAGTGGAGTGCAGCCCCCGCCTCAGTCCTCTCCCACTCTTATTATCTACAATTTATATAATAAGATGAGTCTAATGTTGAAATCATTGATAACACTGACCAGAGCGACGCCAGCCTACAAACTGAGCCAAAAGGGTCAGAGCGCAGATTCTTATGTTATCTGTTATCGAGTCTATCGATGCGATTCTGAATTAAATATCTTCGCAAATGAAGAGGAGTCGCAACACTTTTCTTCTGTAAAACAGTTGGGTTCCATCAGAAGTGCTTTCAATGAACTCTTTATTTCATTCATATATCGAACGGATCTATCAATCGATTCCAAACCAGTCAATGAAAACATAACTATTAATAGCAGTGCTGTTCCCAAAAGTCCACAATTGCTTCCTCTTAAAAGTGATCACTTCAAGAAAGAAGACAGACTTCACAATATTGAAGAACGCCATCCAAACAAACCACTGATGGCTGCCTTCGCCTTCTCTTCCGATAATAGTATTTAAAATTCATATCAAATTTATAAATATCTCACTATTTTTTATCTCCAGTATTCTAATACAATTTCTGACTATCACCAAATATCACCCTGTTTAGATTATACATGTATAATTGATAGCTTATGAAACATTTCCTTAATAAGCATGCATATTCCATTACTGAATAACAATTAGTTTTTATATGAATTGCATGAATAGAGAAGAGCCATAAGTCCATAACTACTAATAATTTGGTTGAATTTGTTATTTTAATTATTTGTCTCAATTATAAGATGCGGAACACCTTATATTGATACCTGAGTCGCCATTCAGTACTTTATTCCAAAACGAAGATGCAATCGATGCGCCAAAGAAGACAACGCCAGGAGTTTCACCCAATTCGCCAAAAATAGCGCCGAAATCTGAACCAATAGTAATCCCGACACAAAGTCCATTGGAACAGAGCATCACTTCTTCTCCCATCTATTCTTCTTCAGGCGATTCATTCGTATTCGTTGAACTTAAAGCTCCTTTTGCTTCGGAAGAAAGCCATGAATTAGGCTCATTCTTCAATGGGCCGTCCCCCACATTCACTAGTAGTGGCGGTGACTCTACGAGTGATTTGTCGGATCTAACGGTGACTTTGGCTGAAATGGAATCGAATGCTCAGCAATGGGATAGTTTTGTCGAATCCATTTGTTTAACACAAAACGACGAAGAATTGAAAGAAACAGATTAGACATCAAAGAGATTATATTTTGTGTATATTATCGTCTATTAAATAAATTACTTCAAAAGAAGCTCAAAATCATTTCATCTTTCAATGAATAAATTATTATTTAATCGAAATTTTAAATATTTTCAAACACTTTTATTAATGAATTGCACGAAAATTGTGGCAATCATTTGATTGTCTAAAATCGGATGAGTTTTCGTATAATTAATGAAAAGTCGCCGCAATTTATTAAGTTCTGCGGCGGAAACCATTTTATTCAAATTTACCGATTGTTTGGATTCTGGAATCATAATATTCTTTAGTTGTCCGCTTTGTACGCAACTGAGGACATGTCTGACCACTTGTTGAGTCTTTGAATCCAACTCATAGAGAAAATTAGTCGAATTTAAAGCCGACGATTGTGTCGATAGATTTGGTTTTGGAGCTCTTCGTTCATAAAGAGCGACCATTATCTCATCGAAAGGGATTTCTTGGGATGTGCCGTCGATGACAATCAAAGGGGAATCCCAGCGATTCGATGGTTCGGGTGTTTCGTAGCGCTGAACCAAAGAATCGAAAGTCTGTTTATCGTAAGTGTTAGAAGTGTTTCGATTCCATCCAATTTGTGGATCGATTTTCACTTCAATCACACAATGAGTTGTTTTACGCTCTTTTGAACCGCAATAGAGTTCATATCGAAAGCCTTTTATATAATTACTGGCGTCTAATATCATCAGATTGTTTGGATTCAAATGGCGCTCAACTTCCGATTTGAGAGAAGATCTCAATTGTTTTTCAAGCGTTGAATTCGTGTACAAAACATTTCTATTGTTTTCATTGAATTTTATTTCATCTGAAATTACTATTACTTTCGAATTAAGTTTATCTTCAAACCAGTCATTCAGTCTCTTTGATACAACAGTTTTGCCACTCAATGGTAGTCCACAAATAATAATCAAGGGCATATTTACTAAAATTTATTAAAAAGTTCAAAGTGTTTCACATTTAAAGGGATTTGTTTACAAACAGATCAATGCTTTATATATAATACACGTGTTTTCAACGCATGAGTCAAACGTAGATTTTACTTAACATTCAATTTAAACGTAAAATACATGTATTTTGTTAGTCCTTACTCCTAATTAAAAACTAATCTGATGAAATGTCATTCAATTTTGAACTCGTTAAAAGTTTAAATCTTGATGGCAGTGAAATGATTTTCGACACTCAATTTCACCCTGCTAAAGATAATATTATTGCTGTCACTACCATCGAAGGTGATATCAAAATGTAATTCAATATAACCTGAATTGACTTTATATTAATTAATTATTTGTTTCAAGTATTGACACAAAAGCGGATTCCAATAACATAGTAATGGATTTGAAGCGTCACCATAAGGGAAGTCCTGTCAGAAAAGTTCGGTTCGCTGGCAGTGAACTGTTGGTCAGCGCCGCCAAAACTGTCAAAATTTTGGATTTAAATACCGGACAAATGATGAGGAAAATCGATAATTGCGGACAAAAAATCTATTCACTACTTATAATAGATAATTATCTTTTGTGTGTCGGCGATGACTCCGGGCTCTTCAAAATATGGGACTATCGAATAGATCGCGGAATATATATGGAGTCAAATGAATGTGAGGGTTATATTAGTGATCTGGATGTCGATGAAAGCAAACGTACAGTTTTAGCCACATCTGGAGAGGGAACCCTTTCTGCGTTCAACATTAGAGCCAAGCGAATGGAACACCAGTCGGAGCTCTTCGATGCCGGCTTCCAAACGGTTCGCTTTATGGAAGCAAAAGGTAAAGTAGTGGTCGGAACAGAAGACGGAGCCATTAATATATTCAATGTTAATGAGTGGGGAAATATTAGCGACAGATTTCCCATTAGAGGCAACACTACTAGAGGTCAGGGAATGTGTAGTATTGATAATATTGAACTCATTAACGATGAGGTAATAATAGTCGGCTCTTCTGATGGAAAACTACGGGCTGTCAATGTTTTACCGAATAAAGTGCTAAAAGAGATCGCAAAGTGTGAGTCTGGCGTTGAAAGCCTTGACGTCAACCAAATAACTAAACAAATCGTTGCGACGAACGATAATATCATTAATTTGTATAATTATACTCAAATCAGCGAAAAAGTATCCCAAAAGTCGAGTGAATCAGATTTTTTCTCGGGTCTCGACCTTTAATTTCTTCATAAAAATTGTTTCAAATAAATTTGTATTCTTTTATTGCAATCATTTGTTCGTATTTTTATTTGGAAAATGAATTCAATTTTAGTCGATTTGTTGGCAAAATATAAATGTATTTATTAACTGAGAAACAGTTGTTTGACTGCTTTAGAGCTCATTTTTTGAGCCATTAGTGCATTAAAAACCTATTCATTTACAGAAGGGTCGAGTCGTGAGAATAATGAGTAAAACCTATTGTGATTCGCGAACCCATTTGACCTCAAGTGGGTGTTTGACTCTAAATTACAAAATTTCCATATATTTACTGATTGCATACTATTTTTCAAAATAATATTAAGTGAATCTTTGAATTTGAATTTGAAATGACTGAAAGTGAGATCCATTCGATTGGATTGAGTCAAACAAATAATTCAAATGATATGAACGATAATCAAAGAATAGCGATGTCGGCTGCGCTGGTAGTGGACGCTAAAGATGGACAACTTTTGTTATGTCAGTCTTCCGATTCGATTGATACAAAGCTATATTTCTTGTACGGACACCCGTTCTTTCAATATCTACTTTATGTGACTTTAATTTTTCACCATTTAATGATTTTATTCGAAAAAAGTTTGAAAAATGATATCGGAATCATTTGTCTGGAATTGATGTGTCTCTCAATTTATTTGATTCGTTTGACTCATTTGCTTTTGTTTACTCATTGGTCAGTATTACGAAATGATAAGAAGAACGTAATAGTGGTGATCACTATTCTCATCACAATCTTAGAAATATTTATTAGCCTTATATTCAATGATTACATTCGTTGGACTCCAGTATTGCGACCCCTCTTCATAGTGAACTTCTCTGACAATAAACAAGTAAGTTTATGACCAACTAAGATATTGGATCAGGTATAGCCAAAGGGTGGCCCAAAACTCTGTTTTTAAGGCTCATATACCCCTTCCCTTAAAAATGCTGCAAAATGGGCTCCGAAACTGAATTTAAACTAGATTTAGAGCAATTTAAAGTAAGATATACTTCAACCATATAAACTCGATTTAGGTACAAAATAGCCATTTTATTCTGGAGAAAAATCTCTCCTCTAACCCCTGTGGATTAGCTTGGCTATATATAAAGGGCGGTCATATATAAAAAATATAACATAGAAAATAGACTGTCCACTTTCTATTTAACACATACGATAGATATCTGTTAAAATTAATTTATGATTTGTATTTTGTTCAAAAGATACGAAGATCATTCAGAAATATACGAAACACTTTACCGGATGTATTGAATGTATTGATACTTTTCTTTATGTCAATACTCATGTTTTCAATCATTGGTTTGAAATTATTTGAGAAACAGTCGATAGTAATCGGAACCGAAACCAAAGCTGACAAATATTTTTCAAACTTCTCTGATATTGTCTTTGATCTCTACGTCTTAGGTATGAAATCATTACAACTTATAATTTGCAAGAATTATATTTTGGAATATTTTGAAAAATTCTCTCTCTCTCTCTCACTCACTCACTCACTCTCTCTCTCTCTCTCTCTCTCTCT
>JAQGCS010000814.1:0-18057 GCA_034702105.1 Fuscozetes fuscipes
GTTTTAGACTCAATAAAAGATTCAATAAAACATAAATTTCTTTAAACTTGTTCCTATTAATCCATATTGATCAAATTGATATTGATCGATAAAAAATCGATATTCATCCAGTCAATTTGAAATTTAGTCTTTAAAACAGGTTAAATATAGACTCGTATTTGAATAATTGAATTGACAATGATAAGCTTTTTATTTTATTTTGAGATAAAATAATTTATAGCAACAAATTACCATGGAGAATTTATTGCAAAAAACAACAGATATAGAGATTCAGAGAAAATTGTTGAGTAATTTGTTATAAATTAAGTCTAAAACAAAAGAAAATCAAATAAACATAAGAATAAAAAGAAGAAAAACCAGAGTTGACCTCAAGTCAAGGGATGACTTGTTTGTGCCCACAATCGCCACTTCGTTTCAATCAGTGATTGCGATAACAATCGTTTTTTGAAGCAAACAATTGGAGCGAAACAGATGAGTGAAAAGTCACTCAATGGCACTGTCATTCATGTCGTCATAGTCTTGCCCATCTTCTCCAGAGTCCACTGTTCGGAACTCTTTGATTGAGCCCTCATGAGTGCGTGTATATTTAGACCTTGGCTTTTTCCTGTACTTGGGTCTGGGCTCTCTATCGATATGATTATAGTGTTCTTGGTGATCATCTTCGTCATTTTTTGGCCGCCGAGAGTGAGTGATCTTCAGTTGAAAGCGCCGCTCGTGTTTGTCGTCCAATGTATCCAATGGAGCGTTGGGTGAGAGGAGTTCGTCGGGAACCAGAATAAAGTTGACTAATGGCTTCTCATTGTGGGACTCCCAAGGTATCAAATATATTTTCTTTGGTTTGCTGTTCGGTCGCTCAAGAGGAGGAGGAGGTGGCGATTGGTGCTCTTGCCGCTTTGAAGACCGAAGTGGTACCAAATAGGGAGTATTCGGAGTAATTCTTTGTTTGCGATTCATTGGAGGCCCGATAGCCACCAAAGGACTTCTTTGAGGCTCATATAAATCAGATGTGTAGAGTGTGGGCGCATATTGAAGAGGACTCTGTGTATTTTGTGGACATAGAAGTGGGTTTTCTGTACCTGGAAGACCGCTCTGACATAACATCCGATTGTATGCTCTCATTGTCTGTAAAATAAGGAGCAAATAAAATGATTGAAAATATAAACATTTAATTTACATTAAATGAAATTTCGAAAAATGAATTACCGGAACGAAGAAGTAGTCGCGAGACTGACAGTAAAGTAGAAGTGGAAGACATATGAGAACCAAAAGAGACTTCATTTTTAAAAATTTCGTATCAAAAGTAATGAAGACTTTTATATAAGTGAAACGTTTGGGCAGAAGACACGATATCTGTGATCTCGCGATTCGCTTCACTTATCTCTAAATCAAGTTTTTATTCAATAATCTAATTATTTTTAGATTCTTTTGTATGGAAGGCATTAAAAGTCAACAGTTGTCTAAATAAGTGGACAACAGTTTGGCTCATCTAACGCTCAGAAGCTCTCGAATCAGCAGTTCTTTCATTTCTGATACAAATAGAAGTTTGTTTCCGACAATTTATGAGCTGACATATAAAGACAACTTTGTTTGACACTCTTAAGCTAAAGACAATTCAATTTAATTCAATTAAAAATAAACTTGTCAGATCAACTCTTATCCTAATTAATCAAATATAATGTTTTGCGATAAGTGGTTCATTAAAGCCTTATCGACCCTTCCTTTTGGGACAGTAACAATTATGCGATTATCTCCGTGTCTGATGAGTTATAAAAAACAATTATGAAATAAAGGGCACTCATATACCTGATTGGCAGCCATTGATGGGTGACTCCATTACAAGTAATAGTGGTTTAATTATACGATAAATTTCCTGTAAGACGATGTGGTGACGGGGCCCCCATCAAACGCTTATACCCTGTCTCCCGTTTGACATATATTTCAATTGCCCATAATTTTGATCTAACTTTAGAATGGGTAACTTTTAAATGCAATTTATTTCACTTATTTTATTTTTTTATCTCGATATTATTGGTCAACTTTCACAAATTGATTTGTCAAACGTTAAACTCCTATAATATTTAGTTTAATTGGAATGCCTTCTAACGATACTTTTAAAAATAATCATGGTAAATTCAGACATTATTTCTAGTTACTTTTAATAAACTTTTAAAATTTTAAATAACGTTGAGCCAATTTGGCATGTTCAATTTTAAAGCTACGCTTCAGTTACAGTAAGTGTGAAAAAGTTTTAGTTTTATTAATTTTAAAATTTGAGATAAACCGATAACTTTCGTCAGAATTGTTTGGAAAATAAAAATTTAGAATTAATTAAGTTTTTTGTTTACTTAAAAAATTTCAACCGATGTTTGAATCGACAAAAACTAAAACTAATAAAAGTTAATTAAAATTATTATATATTATAAACAATTTGGAAATACATTCGTATAATAAAAGTCATTTGATTCTAAAAATAAGTTTAAGTAAGAATTTGATTAAATTATTCATAAAATCTGACGTAAAAACTATCAGACGTTTAGATTTTTTGCCAAAAAATTAATACATTTTTAACACAAACACTAAAAATTTGATCAAAAATCGCAAATTGAAGGAACAATAAAAAGAGAGCCACAGATGTGACTCCTCTTAAGTTAAACTTTGAATGCATATGAATTGTGTTGATTTTGATTATGATTTGTTCAAATACGTGGACTTTAATTTCATTCTTCTTTTTGATTGCAATTTGGTTCCACAGAAGACTGAGACAAATGTCAATTCTGAGGCGTAATGGTATTCCGGGTCCGAAACCAAACTTAATATTCGGCCATTTGTTTGAAATGAGAAACTTATCGCCGATTGAGAGGCAAAAGGCTTGGATTGAAAAGTATGGCAAAGTTGTCGGATGTTTTTCCGGTGCGAATCCTGTTGTTTTGGTCGCAGATCCAGAGTTGGCGAAGAATATTCAGATTAAAGACTTTAATTATTTCACTGATAGACCTCATATGGGACTCAGATTCTTATATCCCAGTTCAAGACATGACGGCTCTCTTATAAGGAGTTGTGGTAAGCGTTGGAAACACATGAGAGGCATTTTGACGCCAGCCTTCAGTGCCGCCAAACTTAAGACAATGACTACTATAATGGACGACGCGATCAACTCATTCCTCGAATTGATTGACACCAATTCGAGAAATGGTGAGGAATTCAACATTTATGACTTGTACCAGAGGCTGACCACTGATGTAATCGTTAGAACAGCTTTTGGTATTAGAAGTGGTATTCAAAACAACACCAACAATAAGTTCTTGAGGGCTGTCCAACAATTACTTGAGACAAAAGTTAATAAATTTGTTTATTTATTGGTTAACTGCTTTCCAGAATTAGATCATTTGATTTATCCGTTGAGAAGATTGGATGAGAATATTAGATATAAGTTAGGTCTGACTCCTATGAGAGTTTTAATGGATATGAGTTCTTATATAATAAAACTGAGGAGAGAAAACCCAGAACTTCGACGAAATGACTTATTGCAGGTTATGTTAGACCTGAAGATATCTTCTGAAGAAATGTCTGCAATGAGTGGCGAAAAGCTGATCGCGAGTTATGACGAAAATAGTAATAAAGTGTCGACTGATGGCCAACAAAATTGTTTGAAACCATTGAAGAACAGTAAATATAACATTCGTTTGACTCACGACGAGATCAAAGCTAATTGTGTCCTATTTTATGGCGCCGGCTATGAGACAACCAGTACTGCACTGGCATTTGTGGCACATATTCTCGTCAACTATCCTGAAGTGCAAGAAAAGGTCCGGCGAGAAGTCAAACAACTGTATGAAACTGAAGGCAAACTAGACTTCAATGCAGTGAATAGACTCGAATATATGGAGTGTGTCCTCAACGAAACGATGAGAGTATATCCACCGATCATTACCTTCGTGTCGAGGGAGTGTTTGAAGGATTACAAATACGGAGATATGATTATACCCAAGGGTGCAGTCGTAGCGATGGCCACATATTATTTGCATCACGACCCGGATTATTGGCCAGATCCCGACAAATTTGACCCAATACGCTTCAGTCCTGAGCGCAGGCATGAGATGCATCCGTCTTCGTGGCAGCCGTTTGGAAGCGGTCCTCGCAATTGTGTGGGAATGCGGTTCGCATTCTTTGAAATAAAACTCTCTTTGGCTAAACTTCTGCTCGACTATAGGCTAGAGAGGGGGCCGAAGACAGAAGTAGGGGATCCGACCACAACTTGTAAACTCATTTCTTTTACGCCTAAAAATGGTATTTTCGTGAAAGCCATCAGACTTTAGGCAAAGATTTCTTTTGATATCATTTCCTCAAATCACAAACAAATGCGACTTTTTTAAGCCTCATTCATATCACGCGATAACTGAAAACATTTTCCTATTTTAGCCTTTTTTGTAGCCTTTTATTAATTATTATATAAATGATTAATAGAGTAGTTGTAAGGGATTTTCAAAAACAATTTTCTGCTCGATCATGAATTCGTATAAATTTGTATGAATAATTAATGTGATGAGCCTTTTTTAATTAAGCATGATTCAAAACGAATAAATGATTCATTACGTAATCTATCAAAAATAGTCACCAATTAGTTTTGAGAAATTATAGATAAAAATACTTAAACATACTAATAAATTAAAACCAAATATTTACACTTAGCTATGTCTAATTAATTTGGGTGACAAGGAAAAATTTGCTAGTATTAACTTTCATTTTGTTTGTTTTGGTGTAAAGTTCGGGCATTTACTGAACAGAATTTACCCAAAAGTTTAATACATTTTAAGAGACTATTGCATTGATTACTCGCGTTTATAATACTCTTGAATATTATGATCCGAATGCCAGTGTGTGCCAAGTACTGCATCACCAATTACATCAGGGCCTCTGCTATTTAGACACTACATCCCAGCCCTACCCGTGCATTCATACAAATCATAATTAAATTTAGTCTCTTTTTTCTCTCATTCTCTTCACATAATATAATAAAAGAAAAATTGTTTTTATTGTTTGAAACATACAATACTTGCAGTGGTTTTCAAATTCGCAGAAAGAAATACGAGATCTGTTTGAATGACTTAATGATAATCTTTTTTGTCCGAAAAAGTTTCAATAAAAGAGAAAAATGATTGCGAATGACGTCATGTTTTGCTTTCTTTTTTGAGGTTTGTTTTAATTGCAATTTTTGATTTTTTTCAGCTTTTGGAATGAGCAAGGTCTTCAACATTATTCTAAAGATGAAACATTTTCTTTTAAAACATCTACGACAATAAAGTTGTCAATCTAGCTTGTGCATTATAAAAAATTTTGATGCCATGGAAGATGGTCAGTTTTTAAATTCATCAATGTTATTTTGATATGTTCTACCTTGCACGTCTTTATTTTGTATTCATTTATTCTTCTATGGAATTTTAAGGAAAGTTTTTTTTGAAGTGTTATTAACGAGTTTTTCGATGAGCAAAGAGTTATTTGAAACTTAGCTATCAATTTATTATTCGCTGATTAAATGAACATTTTTTGAAAATAAGTTCTTTTTGTTTAAAACTCAATTCAAAGGCTTATCGATAATATCAGCGAATATTATGTAAACTCAAGGCATTTGTAATCAAAGTTAAGCTCAAAATTCCTGATTTGAAAATAATCCAAAGGAAATCGATTAATGACTGCTTTGTTGGTAAGTAATTATGGTATTCATATAACTATTCATATAATGAATGTCCTGTTATTCGTGTAAAATAAACACCAAAACATCGAAAGCTTGCAAAATCTCAATATCTAATTACAAGTTCAGTTGAGACCCGGAATACTAATAACTTATTAACTTATTAGTAATAACTTTATCCCGGATAAAAAGAATAGAATTTACATGTTTGCCAATCGAGTGGATTGGATTTCCACTTGGGCAATAAATACAAATATGTTGAGACTAGGTGAATCGAAGGAAAATATTTTAATTGTGTTTGTAAAACGTGTCAAATCGTGAATTATTTGCACTTTTAAAGTGAATTACATTAACATTGTTTGGAAAAAATTTCAATTTTCCTCTTCAAACAAATATTAATTATTCACTTTTATAATAAATTGTTTATCGAAGAGCCTATTTTTAAAATTCACCAGGGTCATCATTCTTGAAATATTTAAACTATTTTTTAAATTTTAGGCTAATTTTCTATTCTCTTACAAAAAACAAAGCAAATCAAAAATGCAATTAATTTCCTGATATTTTTGAGTTAATATTTTGTGGGAAAAACTGGTTTTTATGTCGATTTTGGTTTTTTGCACAAAAAGTTGTTTTATAAATGAGTTTTGAAGTGTTTGGGTGTGTTTCCAATTGAATTTTTAGAATTAGCATGCTTGGTTAAGGATCTGGAGAGTTTTTGCGAGATTCTCAAATTCAAGTTTGATTTTTTTGCTATAAATATTACCCTTCTTAAAAATGCACGTATCTTTTGAAACACAGGATAGACTAGCAAATGATTGACAGTTGCCATGGAAACAGTTGGATCAACAAATAAATCTTGATTACAGTCAAACCAAAATTTATCAATTTTAAAATTATCAAACTAAAAATTTATGCACTAATTTCTAAAAATTATCTAAAAGTATAACTCAATTTGTAATGATGTATGCATTTTATCAAATTAATTGAATTTAACGATAAGATATCATGTTAAAATATGTATGCTGTATGTGAAGATGGGTTTGTCTGTATTGGTTTAGTAGGCGTTGTTTGTAGTATTAAACAGTGAATTGAATGACTGAATGATTCAGTGGTGAAGAGAAAGACATTAATTTGTGTTAAAATGTTTTGAATCCAAGCAAAAGTGTTTTGTTTACACTTTTATTACATAATTTGTCTCCAATTAAAACAAATCAATAATTCAAATAAATTTGAGTGAAATTCGTGTGAAATGCAATGAAAAGTACAAAACAATTAAAACTGATTTCAATTTGTTATCAATAATTGAATGTCTTTTTCGAGTAATTGTTTTTTGTTTCCTATTATTTGTCTGTTTTTTTAACTCATCAGTGAATTGAAGTCCAAACGAGTCTTTAAAATAGGTTTTAGTTTTATTTTATTTTAATATATTTCACAACAATTCAATTGAAAACCAGTGAAGCCTTAAATGAGAAGTCATTTGATTTGTATTCTCAAAGCCATCGATTCGTTGATATTATAATCAAAAAGTGTTTTATTTTTTTTATCCAAATTGTGTTTAAAAATAAGTTTTAATTAATTGTTTGTCTCTTCAAACAAAAGACTCAGAAATGAATGGAAGCGAAAAACTGAACCCAAAACTAATTAACAGAATATTTGAATAATAATAATGTCTTTGAATATAAGACCACAAACCAGTTTGAAAAGAAGTGTTTCAACGCCGGGGACTCTTCTACTCAATTGGCGGACAGTCCTCAACCAAAATAGCGTAAGACCTGTCTTAAGACCATCTGTTGACTCATTTTGCAGTCCTTGTGATCCGAGTCTAGTATTGACAGTTGTTTTGACGAATATTAAGCCAATAATCAAAAGTCTGTGTCATATGTTTTGCATTAAAATTCAGTGGCTTTTAATCAGACGTTTCGCAGAATCTGATTATTGAATACACAATCGATTGGTCTGTTTTGCAGAACCTTTAGTCACGAATTCAAACTTTTAACTTATTTTAATAAATGCTTTGCTTTTGTGTCGAGTTTTTGATGAAAATCTCTTTTAGTTTTTTCGCAAATGTTTTGATATTTTTGTGTGTTTTAGAAGTTTTTCATTTGTTTTAGTCTTATATTAAAAAAGTTTTTGTTTTGCATTTAATTAACTCTGAGTTCAGTTAATATTTAGGGTTTGAATGAAATACATATGAAATGCAAGAGTTGTTTAAAGAGTTGTTATGTTTTTTCATGAAAACGGATTTATTTAGTTATAAACATTTGAAACACTCTTTTCAGACGGATTTGGACCAAATTGACAGCAAATTTCAGTTACTATCTGTCAATTCGTACAACAGTCCCACCAGTGCTCTCACACCAGATCTGATCCGAAACAAGTCAGTGGAACATTCGCCACCTGTCAACACGACCAAGTTCGATTTCGGTGACTACCACTCCAAGTATGACGAAATCAATGATGTTTTAAGAGTGGCGCCCGAAGACCTCGCCTCACAGCTCACTCTTATTGATCTGTCGATCTTTGTGGCCATTCAGCCGCAGGAACTATCGTCCGTTCAATGGACGGGAAGTCGGAAATACCAATTTTCGCCAAATGTGGTCGCATTCACACAAAGGTTCAATAGAGTGAGTCATATGTCATACAAATGGTTGTTAAATAAACTTATCTGTTGTTCGCGAATCACATAAATATTTGTTTTCGGATCATTTGCTAGACTTTCTCCTCTCCGAGAGTTCTCTTACAGAGTAAATAAGATATATTTACTATAAATCAATTACAATATATTAGTCGTAGTTTTGTAGCGATTATAGCATTCAATTGCATTTCAAAATTCCTCTCTTCTAACAAATAGTCGTAGTTTCCAAAAGAAAGTCCCGCATATGTAAAATGAAAGTCACATTCAGTGTGAGTGGATTCAAAAAGTTGCCAAACTCATTTTATATTCGCGGGATATTCGTGTAGAGATTAAGGGACTTAAATTGTGGATTTTGGAATTCAATTAGATATAATTTTGCTGGATTAGTCTTCAATTAAGATTTGTTAATAAATTCTATAGACTATTACTTTTTGGTTGAATCCCGATATCGTCGTAAAATATATTGAATAAGAACTTTTTTATTTTATTATTTGAATTGTATCTTGCATGTTTATTTAATAACCTAATGATTAGGTCCTAATCGATGAATCTATTATAAAAAGTCATTACTCCTTGATCATAAGAGGCAGAAAAATCAATAGTGAATAGAGTATTGCCATTAATGAAATCCTAGGTTCGTTCTCCTCATTAATTCTGAGCAAATCAGTCCTTTTATTCATTTGTGTCAATGAACTCTTGTTTTCAATGACTTCCAATTATTTTGAGTAAAAAGCAATCTTTGAATTAAACAAAGCTTTCCTTTAGTTTTATTAATGATTTATTTCATCCAAAGGTCAGCTTTTGGGTAATACAGGAAATCCTTTCGCATTCGTCGGCCAAACAAAGAGGAGAAGTGTTGAGTCATTTCATAAAAGTGGCCAAACGTTTACTCGAATTAAATAATCTTCACTCAGCCTTCGCAATAAAGTCGGCCCTATTTAGTGCACCCATACACAGGCTGTCAAAAACATGGGCCGTAAGTGTGAACAGACAGGCACTGGCTTTCAATGTCACATATCATATGATTTATCATTTGTTTTAATTCATATATTGATAGCAAATCGAATGAGTGATTGTTTTTCTCTTCTGTTCACAGCATTTGTCCAAAAAAGATAAGCAATCGTTTGAACGGCTGTCGGAACTGTTCTCCGATAGCGATAACTTTGAACGACTGCGCGATCACTTGAGCGGCGCAAAGACGCCCTGCATTCCATACCTCGGAATGTATTTGCATGACATCGTCTACATTGATGTAGCACACCCCCAGACCAGGGGACTCGAAAATCCTCAGCGAAAGCATAAAATGGATTCTATACTCAGAATTATATCGGAATTCCAGCGATCAACTTATGGTAATTTGATTCTGCTAGCTATTTTGCGTCATTCGATTTCCCTTTATGTACCATTTCCTACAGCAAATCTTTTCGCACATTTTATGCTTAACTTTGAACTCAGCACAGAGTAGGTTCATATTATTTGCACTCTCACTTTAGATATAATGTTCCCTGCTTCGAAATGTTAAAATCAGATAACATTGATTTATAATTGCTCGCAATAGTATGAAAGAGGACAGGGCAAAAGGAGTTGTGTTCAGTTTTAAACTACTGATGCAGTCCTGAACTATGATTTCAATTGAATTCAATCATTGATTATATGAATAGACAATAGTTTTTAGATTTTTATCAGTTGTCATATGCTTTGATCCCTGTTTTTGTGATAATAAATGATGTCTTTGTTTGCAGACAATCTTCCAATTATGCCAAACCTTCAAAAGTATTTACTTTCCGTCAGATATATAGAAGAGCTTCAAAAGTTTCTCGAAGATGAGAATTATAAGTAAGTGTTAAACAAAGCTCTCATTGAATGGCAGTTAATTTGCGTCTATTCTTCAGATTATCTTTAAAACTGGAACCACTAGAAAGTGATAGTAAAAGTGTTTTCTACGTCCGAGAAAACAGCCAAACACTCAGATCTTTGAACGGCACCTCATTGCACGTTTCTGATCAGCACACCATAACTAGCAGTACATCCTCAAATCGCCTGTCTGTAAGCTTTAATTGCGCCGACACTACAAACGCCAATTCAATGCCGGCCTATAATAAGAAGAAGTTTACTGCCGGCCACCGAAAAGCTAACAGTTTGGGCACAAATGTCTTGTCTTCCATAACAGCGATTCCATTGACATCTAAGTCATTGTCATCGAAGCAAACTGTTGTTCGGAACAATAGAAACCGTTGTCTTATAGACGACAGTCTACTAAGTGAAGAGCCGATCATCAAAAATGTGGATCCTTTTGAAAAGACATTTTTACCAAAGTTTGATATAATCAGCGATAAAAAGAAGACCACTGTTTTGAGTGATGAGGAACAGCCTCTAAATCGTTATATAGACCATAGTATGCCTTTAAGTGAAGACAAAATCTCATATCAAGGAATAATTAAGAGGAAAACTGTTCTTAGAGACGGAAAGAAGCCATCCGTAAGTTTTCTCAGTTTTTGTCGTAACCTCTGCTTTGGGTTCAGTTCTTCTTATTTACCTTTTAGTTGATTTTCGGCTAATTTGTTGTCTCTTCTGTTTGTTTAGATCAACAGTTGGGTCAGGTATTGGTTGGTATTACAGGGAAATCACATCTTATATTATGATTCCAAACATTTCAAGAATTACCGGTCAAATATTGTAAGCATTTGTTATCATTTTTGTGATATATGACTAAAATCCTTGAATTTGTTTGTCTGTAGTATCGCTCAAATCCGTTGAAGTTTCGGTCCTTAAAGGGTTGGTTCGTAGCTCTGGTCGAAGACTCACAATCTTCAGACACATTCACACTGTCGGACAGTTTAGGCAAAAATGTATATAAATTTCAGGCGCCGACACCCGTCCAGGCGTTCGAATGGTATAAACATATAAATCAAGTGTTGTCTGAGTTGAAGACTAGTTCCGCGAAATCTACAAATGAGTGCCTCATCGACTTCGAGGAAGATTCCAGTTATAGAAATAGAAATCGATTACAATTCCCCTACACTTGACTTTCGAGTCCTGTTTTTCCTAATAATTATTTTTAGATATTAAGTAATAATTTTGTGAAAAGAATACCAAAAATTTACTGTTTATTAACTGATATTTTAATGTTTTATATTTTATTCTCAAAGTATTTCTCAAAACTACAGAAAGAAACTAAAAATTTGTTTAAAATTTTTTGTTTACAAATCTTTTTAACGCATATTGTGTTTGAAAATAAAGAATTTACTCATTTTTTCACTTGAAATATGACCATGCTGCTTTTATTTTTGACAAATTAAGACTACAATCGAAATTATAATTCAATTAAATGACTTAAAAGTGTTGACAAATAGGGTCTCAAAAGTTTTAGCGACACGTCTTTTGTGAATAGGTTTTCGTCTGTTTTGTAAACAAAACTTTGAGTCAAATCTTTTGAAACGGATTTTGATTTGAGTTTAATTGCATTTAATTAGCGGTAAATCAGATGGAAATGAGTCAAAGTTGACATCAATTTAAACGTTAATCCACTGATTATCCAATTCTTGGTTTTATCACATATTTTGATCATTTGTTTCGTATTTAATTTGAGATTAAATTTTGTGGTCTTTTGTGGTCTCTTTGAATCCAATTAAAAGATAATGGAAATGGAAAGCGATTTAATGATTGAAAAGATGTCTGTTCGGGAGATCCGAAACATTATCGAAGACCTCAACGACAAGAATCAGATGTTGGAAAGTCATCTGAATATAATGAAGAAGTATTTCCAAGTGGTCATCAAATTCCAGACGTTTTTGGAGAATATTTGCCACAAATTTGATAATTATGTCTCTGAAGACGAATCGAAACAATTATGTGACTTTAAGAAGCATTTGAATGATATCTACCATGGTCAGGTTTCCACCAATATACTAATGGAAGCGATGGGAGAGCCTTCGGATGTCACTTCTCTGCAGACATTCAATGAAGTGTCAACTACTGAGAAGTCGGATGACTCTTATGTCTGTCCCCACAAAGACTGCTCCCAAATGTTTAAAACTAAAACAGATATTAGTAAACATTTGAAGAGTTGTTCAAAATTTATAGAAACGATTATCACTGAGTCTTGTGATTCATCCGAAGCAGAATCAGAACCAACAATCGATTTGAAGAACAGAATGACCGCTAAGAAAGGCATTAGTGGTAAACAAAAGAAGAAAACTTCGAAAATGAAGGTTAAAACAAATGAAAAGACAGA
Organism: Fuscozetes fuscipes; assembly: GCA_034702105.1. Classification (NCBI taxonomy): domain Eukaryota; kingdom Metazoa; phylum Arthropoda; class Arachnida; order Sarcoptiformes; family Ceratozetidae; genus Fuscozetes; species Fuscozetes fuscipes. The sequence continues at coordinate 12,559 of JAQGCS010000814.1, forward strand.
TACGTGGTGTCAGACACCCTTTTCATCAGCTCTGATGTCTTTGGCCTCTAAGGGCCAAACAAAGTCTAAACCATTAAATAAGAGCACAATCAATGGCCGAAAGAATGCAAGACCTAGTTCTTTATTACGAACCTCTGGCCAAAAACTTAACGCACGTTTGACCACATCTTCGGGCAGTGATTCTGAAGATACAAATAAGAAGGGACTTAAAAATGAAGAACTCATTGTTTCGCATAACACCGATTCCAACGAATCTTTTGGCGAATGGATTGACACAAATTCCGATTTGTATTTCAAATGTTCAGAGACTTCTTGTGGACAGTTATTCCCGGGAAACACTGATCTCTTACGACATATAGAGACCACTCATTCATCTGATGTGGTATTCCTTGATTCAGACGCTAATGATGACCACTTCAGTATGAAAACAGAGCCTGCTCTTTTCGAAGATGAATTCGAAATCAAGGAAATATTAGACGACTCGAATCATTTGCTAGAAATGGATCAGTTTGCCGGACAGCTGTCCAACAATAGTGTCAATTCAATTACGATACAAAACAAGTCTACGAATGAGCGGCCCTTCAGATTGACTTTGAACTCAAACCCAGAGCAGGGAAGTAGTCTTACAACTGACCCAAATTTGAGCGAATCATTGAATAAGTGTTCGGAACCATTGTGTCAAATGACTTTTGAAGACGACATGGATTTGATTATTCACTTGAAAACAATCCACAACAAGAAAGTGAAGAAATGTACGTTCAGTGGCTGTCCCTTCCTCTATGAGAACAGGAGTCTGTTATGGATTCATTTGAAGGAATGCCATAAAGGCCAACAAATGCCTTTCAAATGTACCCACCCGTCCTGTACCAACGCTTTTCTCACTGAAGCCGACCTCAACCGTCACATCACTTCCTTTCACGCCGTTGACAGACATTCGAACATAAGCGGGATTTTCATTTCAGACACACTCTCCAACTGCCAGTCCGTTAAGCGCAGGAAAAAATAGGTCTACTATTTAAGCAAATAATTATTGATTAATGAGTTTTCCATTAAATTAAAATTTATTTTTAATTTATTTTTTTCCTAATTTAAGCCTAAAAATGATTTTTGTTGACATCTCTTTAAAGTTTCATTAAATAAACAAGTTTATTATAATTTGTTCATTTCTTTCAATAGAATTTTGAACAAAAAATACATATTTGACCGGATTATAGCAGTTGGGACAGAATGAGGACAGAATTGTTCAGATATTATATTTAAACCTTAATTTATTGTAAGTGTGTTTGAAAAAGAAGAGCAGATTATCATATCTTTGGTCATATTGTCCGCAATCTTTGGGCCGATTATTGCGCTTTTCGTCCAAAATCTGATGCAAATCAACGAAAAAGTAATAAATGGCTTCAATTGTTGACAAATAGGTTCGGGGTGTATTTCGTTGGTGTCTCCAAAACAGAGAGTCGTGAGTCGAGAGAACTATAGTTTTATTTGTTAGTCGACTAATACGGGGATCGGATAGTATTTGTTTGGTTTGACGCCATGTGCTGTCTATGAAAACCACTCTATCGAACGGTATTTCATTTTTGTGGTCAGGGCTTGAGCTATCACAATTTTGACGATTCAGTTCTTCGTTATAGTAATCATCAAACAATTGGTTGAGTGTCTGTGCGTTAGGACCGGGAAATACCAAAACTACCTGTCACAAATATTGTCATCAAATATAGTGATAATGAATGAGTTGTGACTTACTCTATCCGTCCACTCGGGAATATCAGGAAAGCTATAGATGTGGGAGTCTTGTGGCGCTAATATAGCCGCGTGAATACTCGTCGACTTTCCGTCCACTTCTTGTCTGTGTTTAATGATATCAATTTTGACGGGAAGTCTGATTGTCGGCACTCGACCTCTGATTACATCTAACGGCTGATGACATGTATAGCAGTAATACTTTCGTGATTTGAGACAACGGTTACAAACCGTTCGGTCACTGATTTCATCCAAAAAGTCGGTGGAATCGATGCGAAAGCGAATACCCATCGGATCCGATTCACAACTATTTATCCAAAGACTGCTGTTTTGAATTAAAGGTTTACGACTTATGAGTTCTTTTTCTTTCGGATGACTATTACTTCCAATTGATTTCATCTCTTCGTTAGACTCTTTAATTCTATTATAAGACATATAATCTATACCTAAGATGTTATCAATTGATTCGATGGTATTTTTTTTAAATAATTAAATGAATTGAATGAATGTCAACAAAAACATGTGTTTTGATGTTTATGTTTACACTTTTGAGTCGATTCTCAAAAAAGACGTCTAAACTAAACTAATTGTAAAAATGTTTTTTGAATTTATTGTTAATTTACTTTAATTATAGTTATATTCTGTGTCATTACTATTTACTAAAATAACCAGGTTATTATTTGAAAATGTTCCTACTTAGTATTGATGGCTCCTCAATATCTAGTCAATATACAAGGAATTTAAATGGGATTAAAAATGTATCACAGTTAAAATTCTTAAACTAAACTTGAAATAATATTCTTTTAACTCGAAATAGAACTTATCCATCAATTTTTGTAATAAAATTATCCTTACTGCTTTTAAAATCAATTTTTTACTCAATGAAAATGAATATCAAATACTTATAAAAACTTTTCACATATTTTGATATAAAACAAATAAAATTGGATTAAAAAAAAGATAACAATAGATTTGACACAATATTACACTTGGTCTGAATGTGGCATTTGTTTGAGGTCTTGTTCAGCGCCCGACATATACAGATCGATATCGATATCCAGTTCTAATTTGGTCGGCACCGGAACTTTCGACCGGTATTTTCGGGGCGGTCTAAAACTTACGTCTAACCCACGATTGTGTCCGACATTACTGCGAAAGATCTTTCTGTCCTCTCCTTCTTTTTTAAGAGCACGACGTCGTTTGAAATCCTGAGCCAATTGTCTCAAAATCTTGTCATCAATGGATTGTCCACAATTGCGTACATTAGAGCTCACATTCATTGGTTCCACGTTTTCTTTATTGGCAACGATTTGGTTGAGACCAAGGGACAGATTTGAGCCTTCGTTTTCAATTGGTTGCTCCTTGGTGCTATTGATTTGGACAAACCTATCGTTCAAAGTCTTATTAGTCTGGAGTTTATTGAATTTCAACATTTCGTAGGCCTTTCGTTGAATTTGTTGCATGACTTCAGTCTTTAATTCCATATTTTCATCAGATTTGTTAACAGCGGACATGTTTTTAGACGACTGACACACAACTGAATGAATTGATTTCTGATCAAAAAGTAATGAGATTTGAATTTGACTTTCAGTCAACTTATTTGGAAAATACTTAAAATGAATAAGATTAAAATGAGCAAAGCTTTTGAAACTTGATATCAAAATGAACTCATAATTACAACTTTAAATGCTTTTATAACCTTGCTATGATTTGAGTAAAATTTCAATTATTCATTTGTTTGATTTGTTTATTAATATAATTTTCATTTTCAATCAATCTAGTCAATTTTGACAAAATTGATAATGGTTCATCATTTTTCATACATGGCTCTCATTTTACAAAGTTGGCCAGATTGTTTCCATGGTTCACAATGCATTACTTAAGGAAGGAATCAATCTTTGAATTAAGTTAAAGAAGCTGTAATAGTCTCGGTTGTACATGGCCATTCGCAAATAAAAGATACATTGCTCAACTCCTTTTTGAATTTTGAGAGCAATGATGTAAATTATATATTGTTTATACTCTTTTACTATTCTATAAAAGTCATATTCTGAATACATGAGAGCGCACTTACTCTTGGCAAAATATTTGAAGAGTAGTGTTTTGGAACTGAACCGATAAGTCAGATTGTTTGATGATGTAATGAACAAGATTATATTAAAAGTTTATTAAAACAAAATGAAAACATCGATAGAGAATCTATCATAACTAGTTTAATTTTTCAATCATACCTGGGTGTTTAGTTATTAATTAATGCATTTAAGAAAACAAAAGTGTTATTTAAAGTTATATAAAGTGCTAAATTCGCAATCGCTTATCAAAGCCACTTAAGAATATTGATAAGAATAGCATCTAGATATTATATCTATAATATGACAGATGTGACAAAAATCGATAAATATATTGACTTTTGATTTTTTTAAAGTTCAGACAAATAAAAGATTGATTATAACAGGGATGGACAAGATCTTTTATATCAAATTCTATTTGTAAAGGCCATAGAAAAAGATCCTATCCTATCCTTGTTCATCCCTGATTTCTTTTTTATGAAAATCGAACAAATTTCAATTACCCATATATCAATATATCAAGGTCGTTTACGATTATAAAAAGAATGAGAAGCTATTGTTTCATTTCAATCAGCTTTTGTTGAGAAGAAAATGAAGGTCTTATCGTTTGTGACTCTGGTTTCTGTGATTTACTGCACGAGTGGTGCCGGTATGTATGCATTCCCTCTTAAGATCTAAAGTAATTTTTTGATACTTATAATGAATTTGTTTCAGATGTGCCAAACATTCACCTGAGGACTGGCCGAGATATGCCACAAATCGGTCTGGGCACTTGGCAGGCAAAGGGAGCACCAGTTGTCCAGGCTGTTAAGGATGCCCTGGAAATTGGTTACAGACATATCGACACCGCATTTGTTTACGGCAATGAGAAAGAGGTCGGGGAAGCTCTTCACGCACAGATCAAAGCCGGAATTGTCAAACGAGAAGACGTCTTCATCACAACCAAAGTATGGCCCGACGGCTCCAATCAAAAGAAGGCTCTAGAAACTATCAACCATTCGCTCAAAGAGTTGAATGTCACCTATTTAGATTTGGTTTTAGTGCATTTCCCGCATGGAGACTTCGCCAACACTTATAAGGGTCTCGAAGACGCTTATAACCAAAAATTGACTCGGTCTATTGGTATTTCAAACTTTAACCGAGCTCAGATCGACCATTTGTTGAAAACCGCAAAAGTGAAGCCCGCTGTCAACCAAATTAATATTCACCCTAAAAATAACCAGGATGACACTGTCAGCTACTGCAAAGAATTAGAAATTGCAATCACCGGTTATTCTCCATTAGGCACTGGTGGACTCGTGCATGACTCCACTCTGACAGCAATTGGCAAAAAGCACAATAAGTCGGCCTCACAGGTGGCCATCAGATGGCAAATACAGAGGGGACTGATTGTCATCCCTAAGAGTACTCATAAGGCGTATATCAAAGAAGACTTTGAAGTCTTTGACTTTGAGTTGACTGCAGACCAAATGAAAACAATTCATTCCATGAAATAAGCACTCAATCAATAAAATATTTGTTAATAAATTGTGAATTTGTTTATAACTAATATGTTCGTGCAAACAATTTAGTATAAGTTAGAAAAGTTAATAAAGATTTGAATGCATTTTATTCAACTGTCAAACAATTGAATTGAAAATAATTTTAAACAATTGAATATTGATTTTCAAAAATTGAGTAAAACTTT
>JAQGCS010000815.1:0-18054 GCA_034702105.1 Fuscozetes fuscipes
GTCATACAAATTGTGATAATTCTTATATAATATAAGAAAACATTTAATAAATAATTTCACTAAAAAAATATCAAAAACTTTTGTACAAAATTTTCAATAAAAAAGAGTAAAAATTTGACAAAAGATTCTTTTGATACTCAAATCAATTCCATTTTCAGAAAATTTCATTAAATTACATCAATTTTGTGGTCAATAATAAGTGTAATCAGAGGCTAACCATTAAAGAGATTATTAATTCAGAGTGTATTCGGTTTGAGATAATTCTGAGAAAAAAAAACTTAAACTTAAGTAAAACTAAGATATAAATGAAATGTTCAAATGTGTTGAGGAAAGGGCTCACAATTTATGGTTCAAATGAATGGCAAACGATGTGTAGAGATATTTAAATATATAAATAAATTATATACAAATATATTTGGGATTAAATGCATATTTTGTTGAATGCAATTAGAAATGCAAACAAAACATAAGATATATTCTAAATATCTATAAATCAGTGACAGGAACTGTGGGTTTAGGCGGCGTTTGTCGGAAGCACTTCATTTCGTTTTGGTTGAGCATAATATTGGTTTTGCTCTGTCTGTGGTTGTAATGACCGAAGTATTGCTGCCATCGGCGCCGTTGCAACTGCTGCTGACGCCAACGGCACACCAGAAAACAACTGATCACAAATATACTGACCACTACAATAGCGATCGATGTGATCAGAATAGTCAGTTGAGAGGACTGGGACTGTCTCAGTGCTTCATTGATGGCACACTTGGGAACTGTTGCGTTCCAAACACCGCTTGAAAGGCACAGCAAACTTTGAGGGCCGTCCAAAATATAACTTTCGTCGCAATAAAAACCGAGTTTTGTATTAACCTTAAAATTTAGATTTTCTTTTGATTTCAAGTCTTTGTTCGCAGAATTGGTCAGATTATAGAAGCCGTGAACGAAATCACCGATTGGGGGACAAGTGGCAACTTTTTCGGGGCAATGAGGCGGTCCTCGAGACCACTGGCCGTCTGCCAAACACTTTGATGAGGCTTTGACTTTTGTACTGGTATCGCAGGCGTAAACTATAACGTCTCCTGGTCTAAAAAAGCTGCCACTTCTAGGTCGGGGCGGAATAACCCGCAAACCGATATGCGGACGAATAGGTTGCTCACACTTGACTACTAAGCACTCGATGTCTGAGTAGTTCATGCCTTGATTGACACTCCAGGAGTCGTCTTGTCTGCAGTAACCAACAGCTAAACTGCTGTCAACACTCAGTTTGAAGCCTACATTACATATGTATTCCATTTTGCTGTCAGACCTTCGCTCAGTATCGCTGTAGGCTATCCGACCGTTCAAAGGGTTCGGCATTTCTGGACATTGTTTTCCTAAAATAATTTTGAATTGAGATTAATATTGAAAATTGTGTTATAGAATGACATACTCTGACACTTAGGTTTTTGTCGGTTCCACTTTCCATCTGCTTTACAGGTGAGAAAAGGCACTCCAATCATACGATATTCAGAATTGCATTCGTACTGAACATTAGTGTTGAACCGAAGGTCTGACATCGTTTTTCTTATGCCATTCTCTATAAAGCCCGGGTCTTCGCATTTGACGGCTAAAGTGAGCAATCAAAAAACATTATTAGAGCTGACATTAACGTATTGTTCGCATAAGAGTTCATTGTCTTAAGAAAAACTAAAACTACAGAAAAAATCCAAAATAATTAATCACTACTTTAGTCAGTGTTTTATTATCTGAACATACAATTGGTTTCCGGTCTGACAAACAATAATAAAACTTTTGTGTCATTTGTTAAGCGCACATACTTTCACAGATGAGATCAATTGGTTGCCAACGAGGACCTGCCACACCATCGCTGGCCATACATTGGGTCTCCTCTTTTCCCGATTTCTTTTCGTAGCCGACATTGCAGGAATAAATAGCAATTTCTCCCATTTTGAAAACATTATGCTTTTGATTTCGCATAAGGTTTGAAGTGGCGTTCGTCACATTCGGGGGTTCGCCACAAAAGTCTATAATAAATGAGCAAATATTTAAACAATGATCGCAATCATAAGTCTTCTAAAGAAAAGCTTTAAGTGAGAGACGGCTCCAATCTGTAAACCAAACCTTATTGAGTCAATACTCAACTTATTGTGATTTCTTAGCGATAAGTGTTGTTAACAAGCATTTCATTCAATGTTAAGATCAAAATTGAGTGAATTAGCGAATCGCTCACTATTTTGTCACTTAATTAACGGTCGATTGAATAGACTTTTGACACAATTCTCCGATTCATCAATAAATATAAATAAGGCTATCCTTACAACTTTTCAAAATCAATTCCTAACATTTGCTGAATATTGAGCTCAACACTAATTGCAAGGAATTCCTAATTTATAAATTGACATTTCACTATTCACAAATCACTTAAAATTAAATTATTAATAGATTGGCCTCGAAATCATTAAACTTGTTAATTTATTCTTCACTCAATTATCAGCAAATTGTCAACGAATAAGAAATACCACAAATATGTTGACCATGCTCATTCCCAAATGCAATGAGCAAGCAAAATTAAAGCACAAAACATATTGTAGCGGAAAAGTAATGCTAAGTATGCGGTCATCTCAGGCCATATGTGATGTGTGTCTACCCTAAGGACTAATTGTTTGCATTTTGGAAGTGTTGACAACGGGTCAAAGGGTAGTAAAACATGACTTACAATAATGTTGTGGCCTTTCGTTGGCTGTGATGTGATTATGACTTCCCATTGAAACGATTGGATCGCTTTGAGAGACATTTATTGACGAATAAGTGTTTTGGACTAAACTCACGAATAATATTATTATTGATATTAAAATTTGTTTAAAGCATTGATTTATTTTAAATCTCATCTCATTTTATGAATATATTTAAGTCATTACAAAATAGATATTTAAATCACAGACTCATCGCAAAAGTGGACACAAAACACGTCATAGAAGTGCTGTTTTTGTCGACAATAGCATTGAATCAATGTTTTTGAGGCAAACAATGAATTTTCAATGAATAGGATATGAAAAGCGATGGTATGTCTGACAACACCACAACTTAAGAGACGGATCACAGCTTTAGAGTATTAGACGATTAGAGGTCACGAATAAAGTGCCAAATGAAGAGAAATGAGAGCAAATCAGAGCAACTGATTGTTGTTTACTGTTTTGACTCATTTGTCGATCGCTTTAATAGTTGTCAACCTTTTGGCGATCACTCAGAAGACGCACTCTATTCAACCCTATCCTCAGTGCAGACCTTACACACAAACTATGTTACACACCAGCGACCAATCATTGAACCCTGCCTTCAAGGTTATGATGGACTCAACGTTTCCTCTCTACTCAAATGGTGTTTTCTGCTCTACCCTTGACTATAGCGTAACGTTTTATAATAGAGTTATGTCTTACACAATGCCTTATTATAAATACCTGAACACTTGTCAAAGTATTGGTCTGTAGTTCATTAAACTCTATTTTCTATTGAAATTCTCTACAAAAGTAAGATATAAAATGAACGCTAACATCCATTTTGGCTCAATTTTCTAAAGATAAATATCTTTAAGAAAAAGCAGTTCTCTCCACAAAAACTTATGAATACGTGTATTGACTCAAACAAGTGATGCATTCATCCAATCCAAGCGATGCACAGCTCATATTCAAAGTGCTGTTCACAAACAACATAATTAATAAGTACAGTACTGTCCATCAAACCCTTGATAGTTGCAAAAGTCTAGAATTTGTGATCAATTAATTACCATTTGAATCGAGGAAATTAGTCTGAGTTTGAAGAGATAAAAAACAAATAAAATCTAAGAAATAAGGATTAAGTGGAAAACTATCGCAATATCTTTATTCTATGTGAACTGAAATTGAATTCTTGGACATAATTTAAGAAGAATGTACATCACTTAATGCCAGGGCAATTGAGTGGTTTTCTAGTGTTCAGCACAACTCGAGTTTGCATTTCTTAGAACTTAAATAATGTTCTTCTGATATACTTGAAAACATTGTCAGCTAATGAGTAGATGAGTTACCCATTCATTAAAGCCATCAAATGATCTAAAAATCATATAAAAGATGAGATATTCTTAGTTCACAACTTCACACACTTTTATTACGAGTAAATTAATTTTAATTTAATGGAAAATGCGATAAAGATATCAAACTAATAGAGTATAGTAATTAGAATTCATAATTGTTTTGCATAATATGTTTGTTTGTAATCAGGTAAATGAGCCTACACAGTTTGCATAGATAGTGCAACATTTAAACCAAAATTGTTTCAATTAAACGCAAGTGTGAAATGTTTTAATTAAAATATTTGAATAAAATTCTAATGAAAAGCGAATAAATTTGAATTTTGTGGAAAATTTCATTCATTCAGTCCTTAAGTTTTTAATTTAAAACATTTTCTTGTATTTAATGAAAGGACTTTAAAACTAATGATTAAAGTATGAAAATAATTAGACCATTGACTTCACTTATGGTCGATATCTAAATAAAAACCTCTAAACTGAATGAAGCGATTATTGCTTTTAATGAAAAGATATGAATATTTTAATGGAATTGTTATGCATTTCACTATTAAAAAGATTTTAAACTAAAATTTAAAGAAAAATAAAATTATCTATCTATTTATTTGTTTTGAATTTTAAACTCAATTTCAATGTTTTGCTGTCAATATTCTGTAGTTAACATTTATTGAATTGCCAGGGCCATTTCGACTCTATTAAACAGAGTTTAATTTATTTTAATGACTTATTTTAAAAATTATTTAAATTAATCTATGAAGGTAAAAGTATGCAATATGTATTGAGTCAAGGACACCTTTATCTTTCAAAGATAATTTGAAAGTGATTTAAGAGATAGTCTTCATTATAAACACCTTTGAAATTGAATATAAAAAAATTGATGGAATAATTAGAAAAGTTTGAAAATTGATTGAATTCTAGTTTGAAAATAATTGAATTGATTTTGTGTGAGAACTTGAATTGGAATTGAGTGCCGAAACAGAAGAATTGTTGAAACATTTGATGTGAACCATCTGTGCAAAACTGGATTGACTGGATCACTCACTGATCACTCTGTTATATAATAAGTGTGAACTCGAGTTGTGTACAACACTAGCGTTGGAGCGCTTTTTAGCACAAGAATTCATTTGAGATGAGAATGCATTTGAGTGGAGTCACCAAATGATGGCAAGTCTGTAGTGGAGAACAGATTGCACTGAAGATTGCTGAGTGCTCGACGGCTGACGGCTTCCACTCAGTCTGTGTGTGAGAAGAGAGAGGACTGATTCACGAGTGCTTTAACTCGACTTCAGGTTCAATTGACTTGTGCTAGAATTGTGTGCATGAGATCGACTGATAGCTACCAGAGATGACAACTATCGCTATGAATATATGACTAACAGTTATGTCAAACTTCGTTATAATTGTAAACAATGAGTTGCTCTCAAATCTCACATAATATGAAAAGTGGTGTAACTATTGAATCCGATATCAAAGTGTAATCCGAGTGCTATGAAAGTCATTCAACGATTGTTTTGTCGATCAAATCAATGAATTTCTCTCAACAGCAAAGTTTTGTGTGAGAGACGCGCCAAAGAGGTGCTCAATGCTCACCAAGGTGCTCAAGGCACAATTCACCAAGTTTAAGGTGTGTTTGACGCGAAAGGGGCCGACGTATGGCTTTGATTGATCTAAAATACTTGAGAAGAAGTTCTCTGTTTTGTGAGAAAATAATATCTTTTTATAATGACTTAATTGTATGAATAAAATGAGATGAGATTTACTATAAATCTATGTTTTAATCAAATTTTAATATCAATAATAATATTATTCGTGAGTTTAGTCCAAAGTAGTTATTCTGTGTTAAATGTGTCTGAAAGTCAACCGATTGTTTCTGTGGGACATCACCTCCCAGGCAGTGATCGACCCCAACACTACTGTAAGTGATTTGCAAACAAATTTTTAATTTCTAAATAATGTTATACTAAACCAGAATATGAGTGGAGTTATGCCTCGAGTTTAGCATAAATTTATTAATTTCTCTCAAATTACACAAACTTTTGATTAATTGAATAATGCGTTTAACAGTGTTTGTGATAAACTTTAGGGTTGAAACTGAACTCAACAATCAATTATAATACCCAACAGAATATTACTCTCTTTTATTCTGTGCTGTAGTGCACCCAAACATCAGTTTGAATGTCTTTACTCGTCTGTCTTTTTTCAAATATAATAATATTATATGTAATTGAAGTTTGATTTTGTTTTTGTCTGATTTAATCGCTTTTAATCGCTGCAAACAATTTGGTTAATGTATGCACTTTTCAATAGTCCTATAAATAGAAAGAGTAGATGAGAAGAGAGCGAGTGTTCGAGTGTTCCGTTTTGTCTGACGTTAGCGTTAAAGCTATCATCAGTTGTGTAAAAGTCGGTTCTTAACTACCAAATAGTTTAGAGCAATATTAGAGTTGCAGTTATGATACTATAATTATAAGGGCATTGACGGCATTCATAGCACTGACAAATAGCTCTTTATTCGGACCCTTTTATGTATTCTCTGATAAAATAGCTGGAATATTTCTTAATGAATATTAATAACACAAATTATAATCTACTCTTCAATTGAGTTAACTATTTTGGAGCTCTCTTTAGCTCTTCTTTGCATTGATAAGAATCAAAGCTTTAGACAAATTTCTATTCATTTTAATGGATGTTTTCACTGCAGATAATTATAATTTATTGGATAAAAATTTGACGCTCAATCAAATTAGAAGAATGAAGCGCTCATATTCTCACCAGAGATATATCGAAGTGATGGTTGTGGCCGACGCCAAAATGGCTAACTATCACGGAGACAATCTTCGTCAGTATGTGCTCACACTAATGGCAACTGTGAGTTAATTAGAAATGTTTCAAAAGTTATTGCAAACAATAATTCATTGTAACCATAAATGCAGGCAAACTCATTATATCATTGGCCAATTATGTTCTGTTCACTTTTTTAGGTTGAGCTCATCTACAGAGACGCCAGTATTGGCAATGCTATTAACATAGCATTAGTCAAGTTAACGGTTATGGATGAGGAAGAGGTAAAAATGCATTATTTATTGCTTTCAATAAGTCTTATTAAAACCAAACATTTATTTATACTTTCAAATGTTGAGAGCGATCCCAATATGTGCTCAAAGTCTCATCTTTTATATCATAGCTATCTGTGAGTACAGAATAAGGAAAAGAAGTTCTCACAGAACAGCACAGAACAGTATTAAATGTGAGATGAGTCGAGAAACCGATGCTTTTGTATATCAAATAAAGTCTTATTTTAAAAATAGTAAATCCCATAGAATTTCCTCCTTTTCGTCAAATGGTTTTCTGTTTCAAGAATAGGGAATTCCTTTAGGTTTATATATTCTGAGCATAAAATCTAAATGCAATCATCAAATCCATTAAATATTAATGCCTTCAATTAAATTCTTGCTTACTATCAATCTATTGATATATTAAATGTAAATGTTTTCAAGGCAATTTTAAAGCAACTAATAAAACAAATTAACATTTTCTCATTAAAAAATCATATGTGAATTGTGTTGTGCTGTCCCTCAACAGAGCAAAGATCTGATATATGCGTCCGCATCCAAAACTCTTCGACACTTTTGTCGTTGGCAACACGCGCACAACCATGCAGATGATAGCCATCCCCACCACCATGACACTTCCATCTTACTGACCAGGGAGGATCTTTGCAGAGTACCAAGCACTTGCGATACGTTAGGTTTAGCACAGTCGGGTCAAATTTGTGATGCCAGTGCCAGTTGTGCGGTAATAGAAGACAATGGTCTGAGCGCTGCCTTCACTATCGCTCACGAATTAGGACATGTGTGAGTTGTATACATCTTTGCTTTTGTTTCTTTTGAATTTACTTCATTTGAAACACTTGTAGTCAATGCAGACGAGAAACGCAAACAAAATAAAACACTTCAGTATTTGCTTATATTATTCACAACTTGTCATAAAAATAGTTATTTTTCATTAGTTTTTGTTTTTTTTTGTTCGGAAAACTATTAACTCATACAAAGAGTTGTTAAATGTTTGACTTAAACATTAATTAATTGGCGATTAGGTTAAGTATTCCTCACGACGACGACGACAAATGCCTCCGATTTCGTGAAGAAGGACAGAGACATCACATTATGGCCAGGATGCTAGATTATACCAGTCATCCATGGACTTGGTCTGCCTGTTCCAGACATTATATAACAGAATTTCTTGAGTATGTCTATAATGACTGCATTTGTAGGGAAATATTCCATCATTTTATGTCAAAACAAATGCAATAAATCTAATGAAACACTCATTCGTTTATTCCGTTATTGACTGGAGTGAAGGCAATGGTGACTGTCTACTGGACAAGCCTTCGGAAAACCTGTTGGAAGACTTGTGGCGTTCAGATAAAAGACATTCCTCGGGATTGGAGTTACGCCAACCGGGAGAACTGTTTGATATGGACCTTCAGTGTCAGCTTGTTTTTGGTCCAACATCTAGAATCTGTCCTTATATGCCGGTCTGTAAGAGGCTTTGGTGTACTATCGGTTCAGAGGGTGGTGGTTGCCGTACTCAACATATGCCATGGGCTGACGGAACTCCATGTGCACAGAATAAATGGTGTCAACAGGGGGAATGTGTGGTCATTCAAAAAGTGGAATCACGGCCTATAGACGGTCAATGGGGATCATGGAATGGATATAGTGATTGTTCGCGTAGTTGTGGCGGAGGAATACAAAAGTCTAGCCGTGAATGCAATCAACCAAAGTATGGCTCATTTGCTTTCAATGCTTTTATTAGAAGAATTTGTAAGAAGTCTAACAAAAAGTGAATTGAATGCTAAATAGGCCTCAATTTGGCGGCAAATACTGTACCGGACATCGGATTCGTTATCGTTCCTGTAATACTCACCAATGTTCGGCCACTGTCAATGACTTCCGGGAAGAGCAGTGCCGTGCATTCAATGGCCAGACATTTAACATAAATGGCTTATCTTCGAACGTGAAGTGGACGCCTCACTACACGTCCAGTAAGTCTTGAGCTATGCTTTAATTAAGCGTACAGAGCTAACAGTGCTAACAGTGCTAACGATTGTGTCATTTGTGGCATCGATTGAATACTCGCCTAATGTATCCCAACTTATATTACATTAGAGGCTTGATATTCATCAATCGTAGCACAGAATAACACAGACTAACTGTGCTTTAGATGACGTGCTTTGAATTATAAGTGATATCACTTTTATTACGAGTCAATTGAAATCGAAAAACTTTATCTTATTTTTGTACTGACAGTCAGCGCTGACTTCTGCAAACTTTACTGCAATGTTGTGGGAACGGGTGCTTATTATTTATTGAAGCAAAAAGTGATTGATGGCACGCCCTGTGCACCCGATTCTTACGATGTTTGTGTAAATGGCAAATGTATGGTATGTATCGAATTACGAGACATTAATTTTATATCTTATAATTCAATTTTTCAAACTATTCTATAATCCGTTAAATCTCTTGCAATCACTGCTGTGCAGAGCGCCGGATGCGATCATATATTAGGCAGTGAGGTCAAGCCAGACAGCTGTGGTGTGTGTGCGGGCGACAACTCGACTTGTAAGATCATCTCCGGTCACTTGCGTCAAGTGAGATATGGCTATAATCTGGTAGTGGTTGTGCCGGTCGGTGCCACTAACCTAGACGTTAGACAATACGGCTCGTCGAGCACAGATGACAACTACTTGGCGCTAAGGGCTCACGACTCCAGTTATCTACTCAATGGGTCGGTAATAAGTTTTATGAATTGGTTTTTCTCCATTAAAATAATAGTATTGAATAAACGCATAGACATTACAAACATTATTCTAACCGATAATATATCGCATAAACTAATAGCAAACCACCCGTTCATTAATGAATCGCCGCATTCCTCAAACATTTCCCAAAATTTATTAAAATTTGTTGTCTTTGAAAATAAATAAATCTTTTAGTCTTTTCTGAAGTAAGGAAAGCAAACAAAACAGAATTTTATTTAAACATTGAGTCAATTCATTAATTGAATTATATATTGGACTCAAACCTCAATTAATTGGTCGTCTCTTTAGATCCGGTTTCACATTTCTTTCATAGATCATTCTAATATCATTCTAAGATCAAAGCCTTTGAAATTGCAATCAAATTAATTGAATTAATGTCTGATTTGATTCTTTCAATATTTCACTTTTGTTTTTGTGAACTCTTTATTCATAATTGAAAACAAACTCAAAGAGTGAAGTCTTTTATTGCGAAAACATTTTTTTAATTCTTAGTTCTTTAAACAATTGTAGTCTTCATAAGACAGACAATGAAAAACTCAGATTTAAGTCTCTGTTATTTGCATTCATATGTAAATAGACATTACATTAAAGGCTTTCTTTTTATTTTTGGGAATAAACTCTTGTTTTTATACAGAATTCTGTTTTGTCTCTAATTCTCTTGAGTTCAACAAAATTCCTCTAAAATAAACACAAAAACTATACAATGAGTCAACATTTTTATCTGAAACAATCTGACAGTGCTTTTTGAATATCAATCAACTTTTGTTTTTGATGTCATTTTATGACATTTGGTGATCCCTTTGAGCATCTAATGCATGACATTCGTGTGCTTCCGATTGCGAGCGGCTGTCTTTCAACAGCACTTCCCAAACGCATTGTCACAATTTGAGCACAGATTTAACATTTTTGATAAATAATTGGCTTTAATTTGAAAAGTAATTGATTGCAAGAATATTTCTCCACATCTTAATGAGCCATAAAATGTTTAGATTCTGATGTCGTAAAAGACAAATATATTCTCCTTTTGATAGCTATATAGTGATCAGAACATAAACTTTTTTTTGCAGGGATTTTGTGGTGAGTATGTTCCACAAAACTATGCAATACGCGGGCATTACCATAGAGTACAGTGGCTCTAATGAAGCCGTTGAAAGGATTAATACCACAAAACCATTGACTCGTCAGTTGTATATCGAAGTGAGAGATAATTTGATATAAGAAGTGTTTTGCAAATCTAATTAACGAAATCTTTGTCACTGAATGTGAAGGTCTTAAGTGTTGGCAATTTGTCGTCACCAGAAGTTAGCTATCATTACGCCATATCTCTGGAACGCGACAAATATGAATGGCGTCTGAATGATAAATGGAGTGAATGTAGTCAAGTGTGTAATGGAGAACAAATGCGAACAGCGCTCTGTTTTGTTGGCAACACCACCAAAGTTGTTGATGACGCTTATTGTACCGCTGAGACAAAGCCAACATCCATAGCACAAGTATGTAATATGCACTGTCAACTCGTCTGGAAAACTATTAAACAATGGCAATGCTCTGCCTCTTGTGGTGTCGGCACAAGAAAACGTCTGATTAGATGCAGACAAGAGCTGTATAATGGAGACCATCACGATCTGCACGACCACTACTGTTTGCATATCGGACTCAAACCCGATGAGTATATCCCCTGCAACGGCACCTGCAATGGTATCAATTGGCAGTACTCTGACTGGTCTGATGTAAGTTTGTTTAACTCTGTTTGCACTCAGGGCTCATACCTTTGCCAAATAGTTTGACGCAAATTCTAATCCAATCTTTTTAAAAATGATTAAGAGATTAGAAATAAATTAGTCGTAAAAAATGGGTTTTCTTTAAAAATAATATTATTTTTGATTCAAAGCATTTGTCACATAATTGTATATAAGAACCAGACTTTTATTTAGTTTTGAAATTCGAGAAAAAGGTTATCTTATGTTTGAAATCCATATATCTTTTGATTAAATTATTTATTACTCATCTTATCGTTTGTTTGCAATCAGTGTTCGGTGTCGTGCGGTCAGGGATTTCAGGTTAGAAGTGCTAAATGTATTGATAAAGAAGGCAATGAAAGACCTGCAGAGGAATGCGATGTCGTCACGCCTAGACTCACAAAGCAGACCTGTCAGGTGGATGAGTGCCCCCACTGGCAAACAGGACAATGGAGTGCTGTGAGTCTGACATAAAACAAGATTTGCATCAATTAAGTCATTTATTGTTAATAAATCTTAAACTAATTCAAGCAGTGCTCAGAGGTGTGCGGTCTCGGAGAGAAACATCGGAAAATCTGGTGCAAACACTCGGAACAGGTTATTGATGACGGATATTGCGATTCCAATTCGAAGCCATACACAGTAGAGAAATGTCAAGTGAAGGTCTGCTCTGGCAAATGGCATTTTGGGGAATGGTCTGCTTGCGAACACTGCTGGTCTACTTCTCAAAGAGTAGTTCGCTGTCGTTCAGTGACTGGCGATGTCTTGTCTAACGACGAGTGCGATATCAAAGAAAAACCGATTGAAAGCCGAGACTGTCATTACATGTCTTCCAATTGCAATAACAAGTATTTCGATATGAAATTAGAGTCGAGTCGTTATCTTCTATTCATTGTTCTTATATTACAGTTCTGTAGACGCACTCCAATCGATAGCAGCACAACCCAGAGGTCAATGGAGAACAGGAATGTGGTCTCAAGTATTGATTTTCATATAACATGACTTATTGTTCAATAAAAAAGGCATTTATTATATAATCATTTGAATAGTGTTCTGCGAGCTGTGGGGTTGGCGTCAAAAAGCGTTATGTCGCGTGTCTTAACGATGAGGTTGTTCTTCATGATCACGATTGTGATCTCAGCTCTAAGCCGGACAGCCAACAGAAATGTGAAATCGTTTGCAAAGATCCCACCGACGAATTACATCAGTGGAGAGTCGGACTGTGGGGCGACTGTCCAACCACTTGTGGGGAAGGACTTCAGCGAAGACTTGTCCGTTGCTATCACCAAACTGGACATATTGTAGATGAAAATCTTTGCGACTCCAGTAAGAAACCAGAAGAAACAAAAGTATGCACTTTAGGCAAATGTAAGGGCGATTGGAAGACAGGAGACTGGACTCAGGTTTGTAGTACTTTATTATCATTAATCAATTTATTCCATAAATTCTCTTCAGAATTCTCTTTGAGAATTAATGACAAATATAACGATCAAAACAAGCCGTTCCCCATTGGAATTTTTCCGACAATATCTTAATCCTGATTTACTTCCTTGATATCAATCAATTGAAAAGTGTCTCAAATTAATAGTTAATTCAAAAGTTTTATCTCTCAAACGACCGAATTATCAAATTTATAGTCTTCTCAAACGCGATGCTTGGCTTCACTGCAATGCTTTAAAAGCGTTCACTTGTTTGCAGGATGCAAATTGTATCCATTGAACGACCTTTAAATTATTCTTGTCAATATGTAAAATAGACAAGACTTGTCTAGTGCATTCCAATGCATACTTAACAAATATATTCAAAATAGTTTTCGGTTTTATTTCTTTTGAGAGGAAAGTCATTATTTGTTTGAAATATGTTTTGAAATATGAATTTCCAAATAAAAAAGACTTGAATTCTGTCATTGATTTAGTGTTCGAAGTCTTGCGGAAGTGATGGCATTGAGACGCGAAAAGTTGAATGTATTGACAGTAATGGCAATACTCTGGAAAATAATTTATGTTTCAATCAATCGAAACCTTTGGCTGAGAAGCCCTGCAATAGAATTGAATGTCCAGAAACTGATACATTTGAGTGGAGATTAGGTCAATGGGAAGAGGTTTGCAGTGAGTTCTCTGTTGACATTCAACTCATTCTTAATTGATTTCAGTGTAAAGCGATTGAATGTAATGACAACAATGGGACTCAACAGCGAAGGGTTTTCTGTGTCAACAAAAATGATGAATCGATTGCATTAAATTTTTGTGGAACTCCTATTCCAACACAACTCAGATATTGTACCCCAAAAGTCAAGTGTTCTTTAAATCCAAACCTCATTCACATAATGACAGTTCAAACTTCATCGACAACTCAGTCTTCATCTACTACTCCATCATCTACTCTAAGCTCTACTCAACAAACAGCAGCACTGCCTGTTTCACTGCCTCTTTCATCTCTCACATCTTTGAGCACATCTCAAAACACTCCATCCATAACCTCATTAACAACAACTTCGACACACACTCTGTCGACACATTCGGAGCCAATTGTTTGGACACAACTCAGCACTACTCAGACACCTCTCATCTCATCGACATTTGTTGGCACTGAGACCACTGTCAACGTGTCGGTAAACTCAGGACCAAAATGGTTGTACACCGAATGGTCACAATGTTCGGTGTCGTGCGGGAATGGCACTCAAACCAGACAAAGAGTCTGTAGCTCTCACTCAGAGCTCGATTGCGATTCCAACGAGAAGTTCGACCTCGAAATTCGGCACTGCTTTCACTTATGTAGTCTTTTCCAATGGAAGACATTTGAATGGACCGAATGCAGTACCAGTTGTGGAAAGGGTTACAAAACCCGTATTATTCAGTGTCTTGATTGGACCAACACTGTAGTTCCCAATCAGTTTTGTGACCCTTCCACAAAACCCAAAAGTATTGGTCACTGCAAAACGCATACCTGTCCCTTTGTTTGGCAAACACTGGAGTGGTCGCAGGTATGACACTCTCATTAGGATTCAAGTCATATCCAATCAAATAAATTATGAAATAACCTTGCATAGTGCACTAAAACGTGTGGCCAGGGATTGCAGATGCGTCGTGTCAGTTGTCACCGGGTCAACAGTGAAGGCTGGGTGGATAGTCAACCCGCAAAGAAAAAGAAACCAATAAAACAGCTGCTGTCCGGTTGGTGTAACGAAACTGTTAAGCCCATCACCAAAAGAGTTTGCAATTTTGGTGAATGCGAAAGAGGAGCGGTTTGGAAGGCTGGCAGTTGGCAGCCGGTGCGCTATTTTAAGCCATTTCTAATTTTTGTAGCACTTAAGCAAAATTTTGATTATTTATCAGATTTTATTCAACATATTGTTTATAGTGTTCGACATCGTGTGGTAATGGAAAACAACGCCGAAAAGTACACTGTTTTAGTCTGAAGGGCAAAAAATTACCCAAAAGTTATTGCGAACCAAAGTATAGACCACAGAAAAGGAGGAAATGCAATCTCAGACCCTGTATGTCATCCAACTCTTTATTTATTATCAATTAAAGTAACTCTTAAACACTTAACGTTTTTTGCAAACAACAAAAAAATCACTTCTTTTTGTGACAATAAAAATAAAAAATTGAAAAATTACTTCTCATTCGAAGGCATTGAATGCCAGAGAATTCGCACAATTCGTCAGCTGTTTCATGAATTATCTGTGAAATTTGATGGATAATTCATTAGAACTTCAATTTATTCGCTTAATTATATGCCATAAATCTGACATTTTTTATCTTCACATTAGATCTACAATTAATTTGATGTAAAATTAGAAAATTATTAGATCTTTGATGAAAGAGATGAATTGGAGGTTAATAAATAGCACCATTGCTCATATCAATCACAATGTCTTCAATTTTAAATTATGATAGACTCAATTCATAGCATTGTATATAAGATTGAAAAATTTAATATAAGAGTGAAGGCATAAAATGATTAAATTGTGAATTTGTATGTCTTTCAGGCGCTCCCATCAGTTGTTACGATATTCATAAACGCGGAAATGTTAAAAATGATGGGGAATATGATATATATGTGAGGGGCAAAATGATCAAGATTTACTGCCACGACATGCAATCAGGCCGTCCCTTAGAATACCTGACGTTGAAGACAGGATATTTGGAGAACTACAGTGAAATCTATAATAAGAGGTAAGAAATTGTGTGAAATAGTCTCTCTTTTTTGGATCATTAATAAAATTATTAAACGGAATCATAAATCGAGAAAACTTTAATGGTTTAGAATTTGACAAATCATCGATGAGTTTAATAATTTGGTGATAAGTTGACAAAAAGGAAGAACTAGAATAATGTTTGGCTAATAATTAAATTATGAATATTATTAAGACATCTGTTCGGCAAAAATAATGCAATTATTGCTTTGGATTATAACATATGGAAAATAGTGTTCCGAAACATCAATTAGTTGAATGAAAACTATTTTTGTGGATTCAATTTATTATTATAACTTTTATGGTTAACAGACATAACTTTGGAAGTTTGCCATTAATAAAGTTGGAGTGCATTACATACAACACATACACAATAATATGAGGGAACAAAAAATAAACTTGAAATCAGTCGTCGATAGAGAATCACATTTCCTTCGAAATGTCTTTAGGAAAAAGTGTTTTGCTTTTTGAGTTCTTCGCTAAAAAATTCATTTTTATTTTTGTTAGCGATTGTTATTCAATGCTTTCGGTGCTTAACCTCTGCTTAAATAAAACAGAAATCTTTATACAAGTCTTGATTGGATTTGCCATAACTTATATTGGATTTGTGTCTCATTCAAGGATAACATATAACCTGAACACATATTTCAGTTCCCAATCATATAAACAAAGCATAAAAACCCAAAACTATAAACAAAATCGAAAAATATTAGACAAATATTATCTCTTTTATGCATCAATTATTCTGAGCTCTAATTCTAAGCAAACTTTAATTCATTTGGAAATCTCACCACAAATTCAAAGCAAACCTTCGTATAAATTATCGATTTATTCATTCGCATCACATCTGAGAAGTCGTTTCCTTGAATATATTTATCCAATTATTTTCCACTAATTTAATCTTAAATTTATCCTTTGGTGAAACAAAAAATTACTTTAATTTTATTTTTATTTTGAATTCCATTAATTCTATGCTATTCTTACATTAATTATTCATTTGTGAATTTAATTTATTTGAGTTGAATTCTTGCAACTTATTATTTTTGGTGCAAAAGTAAAGTCTAGAAATTATTTTATAAGAAAAATGAAAGAATAAAACACTTAAGAATAAAAACCTCTATATAGCAAAAGATTGGCCACAAATAATCATTTGACATTTTTTGCTAAATAAGAGCTCAAATTACATTTTATGTAACCATTTGGTGCCGAACAAATCATTTCATCTTAGTGAAAGATTTCGTCTAATAAGTGTATGTCTGCCTAATAAGAAGTTTTACTGCATTTGCAAACTCCCAGAATTTTACTGGAATTTCAAATTTAGAATAAATTCAAACATATATCCCCTACTTGAAAAGTTCACATGGCCCATCCTTGTTTTTAGACAGTTTTGGGCTGACTCTCGCCACTTGACAGGCTTACTATAAATCATCTAGTAAGAGTAATAATTTCTATGATAATTCTATACTAATCTGACTGTGGATTAGAATGTGTCATAACATTTGATTTTAATGACATTTAAATTACTTAAATACTTGTATTCTATAATATTTTAGTTAATAAATAAATTCTATTGAATTTTAATTGAATATAAATTCAATGAATTTAACTTTACTATAGTTAGCATTGAAAATACAGATACAATCGAAAGCGATGTCCTCTAAACTAATCGAAATTTTTACCACATAATGGAGATTATTTTTAACAGTCGCTATTCTCACAAAACACCCTTAGAGTCGAAAAGGACCTTGCGGCATATTAGAATGTGATTCGACCTAGGAAATTCGTGAGCCAAATAATTCCAAATTCTATAACAAGAATGGTATCGAAAAGCTTTTAAAGTGGGGTTTAAAATGTATGAAGTTAGAGGTTCAATGGCAACTCTGTTTTTAGAATGGTTGTCTTGGATAATGCAAATCTTTCTAAGATCTAAAACTAAAAAGATTCGGTTTTTACTAAAAGTTCAGTTCAGTGACTCTTTCTATGATTGCAATAACTGCTGACATCTAAAGAACAGAAACAGAAAACCAAGTTTAAACTTAATTAGCATATCATAAGATTGTGCATACTAATTGTTATTCAGCAAAATAACTTTATGCTACTCATGGCAATGTTCGAGCGAATGGTGACCATAGCTTTAAAATATGCAAATTGTGATTTAAAGTAAATTTGATAACATTTGATGTTTGTATTGTACGCTCACCAGATTGCTCTCCACTTACTATCGAAACAAACTTTA
>JAQGCS010000816.1:0-18039 GCA_034702105.1 Fuscozetes fuscipes
ATGATAATCTACATGATGCATACATTCATCATGTAAAATATCAGCGGCAAATGAGCAGTAGAAAGGTACTTTCTAGGCATCTCAATTTGATGTATTTTGGAAGTAAAAAGCTTAAAGGAAGAAGATTACTCTATGAAAGCTAAATTTTAAACATGAGCAAGCATTTTAATGAATACGAGATGACATATTTTCTACAAGTTCAATAAACATTGGTCTATGTACAAAACAATTGAATAGATTTTATTCGCAGAAGAAATCATAATATGTTGAAAATATTAGTTTAATTTTAATAATGAATTTGATATCAAAATGAATATAATAAATAGCAAGATTAAAGTAAAAACTTTCAAATTAGGAACAAAGTGGTCAATTTTGATTTTTAATCCAAGCAATTTGAATCAATTAATCTGACTCAAATAAATTACAAATATAAAATTAAACACCAAGATTGCTTTGTTAGTTGAGCCAGGTGATAGAATGCTTTAATACTGAATAATTGATTAGATTCGTTATGATTGTAGTGTTTGTGACGGCTCTCAATCAGTCAAAACCAATATTAGAGAACACGAGTTATGAGAAATGTGTTCAGAAGTTAAGATCAGAGTGACATTTGAAGTCAATGGTAAGTATGTCGAAGATTAGATTTGTTTGGCAGAGACAGCGGGAGTCATCAGTGGCTGACAGCACATGCAATCCATTCAAACTGTAAGCAAAGAGTATTTTTCTTCTTCTGTCACAATACTATTTGTCAAAGTGTTCACTGCTATGGAGGCATGTGATCAGCATATTCTTGGCAGGTGGCTCTTGTACTGGCTCTCAGCTCAATCTGCTCGTGGTCACAATGCCTTAAATGTACACCTGTCCAACTATATGCTAGTCAATTGTTAGTATTTATGGCCTGTGCTTAACCCTCACTCATTCAACCAAAGACCTTTACAAATATTCTGATTTCAATTCAATTTTAAATCATTCTCTAAATTAAGAAATTTTGAAATGAGTGCTTGATACATTTTTAGAATAATTAAAAGTGCTTGTCAATCCATTTTTACATAAAAAAGAAAACAAATAAAAAGGTTTAGCATTTGCACTGGTCAAAGCTGTCCACATCGCTCTAACAAAACAATATCATTAATTTGTGGATAACTAGTGAACTTTTGAATAACATGATCATGCTGATTTACATGAATAGATTATAGTAATTAATTAATAATCAGATATTATTTTTATTATTTTAATAACTTGTAAAACGTTAAAATTGTCAAAAAAGTAAGTGCGAGATGACACTGAGTACGTATCGATTCAACATGCTAATTAGTATATAATTCGATAATTTGTCAAACGATTAATTATAAAAAAAATGTGTAGAAATACAGTTAAAATGTGAACGAAAATCATATTTTTTTGTAATTTGATTCTAAAGAGTTATTTGATTGGCATTTGTAATGTTTGTAATGTTTTGTATATTAACTATCAATAAATGGTCAAAAAATAAGATAATCTGGGATCAGTTGTAGTCTGAGATATGAGGAGCACTTTCATCACATCTTCAAGACCTAGAAGACACCATATGTTAACTACTGGTGGCACTGGCAGTACATCTGATGCCACTCCTCAATAGTGATCGGTAAGAAATTCAAGGAGTGTTGGCACTGATGTTGCAATGGATGGTTGGCTTCCCTGCATTCTAGTAAAGGAGGTTACGAGAGAGAGAGAGTGTTTAGACTTGTAGTAAAGTTGTACCGATAAGGCATGTCTTCGTCCACCCCTGCACAGGTCTGCACCCCTGCACAGGTGAGCAGCTATTAGTCGGAGCCAAGCCATTCATGAGTGGATCAGTGACTATAGCTGTCTATAAATAATAGCGTAGTATTGAGTATTAGTTTGGTTGCGATCCGAGCTGTGAACCGAATCAGTGAATGGGTGCGTAACGCAATTCTGGCATACGTTGTACAGTGAGTTGTGCAGCTCTGTCAGCTCTCTCCAAGCTCTGGGAGCGCCTAACATAAGAACAACTTTTTCTCTAACTTCTCGGCTAATATTCAAATCAGAATAAGCAGTGGTCTGTGCAGTGAGTTCGCAGTGCCTTCAGTTGCAGTTCAAACATTGTTTTTGCTATTTGTCGACCTCTCCCTCATTAGACGAAGAAATTGATAAATACGGCGGCAAATGGAACTGCCATCGGATACGACCAACAATCACTTGAATCACTTAACAGTGAACTGCTGTCAAACTATTCTTCACATATTCTGTGCAGCGATGAAAAACACTCCACAGAATCGATCGCTTATTGTTTCAAAAAACATTCGCAGAACTAAACTTAACAAACATAATGTGATTGTCATAACAAACATCAATCGTTCCAACTATTACGTGTTAATACTCTTCATACTAGTGGCCAACCTTTTCAGACCAGTGGTCACTTCCAAAAACTCCATACATTATAATCATAATTTCAAAATGGTTAATCATTTAGTGCGAGTATTATATCAGTCCGGGGTAAGTCAATCAATCAAAAAGTTTTACTTTTATTCTTTGTGTTCTCATATTGCCATTAATATGAATCAAAGTGAGTCAAGATAACATCTATCCGATTATCTGTTAACTTTTCCACCAAAATACTCTAGTATATATAATTGGAATCTGAAAGCAATTTGATTTAGAATCGCATCTAGTATTTTGAACGAACTAGGTTAATTTTTGGCTCATTTGAATCAAGTGTTTTTATACAATGAATTTCGAAGTGAGAATTTCAATAAAAATGTTTGTATAAAAAGTATTTCGATAGTAATTCTTAATGAAAACATGTGTTTATCAATGAACTAATATAGTATTAAATATTATCTAATAAAATGTTATAATTAGAAAAATTGACGACAAGTGAAATAAAACTTATGTTAATTCATAACATTTGAAACGATTGGCAAAAAGGAAATAAATATTTTGAATTCAGATTTGATTCAAAAGCGAAGGACTTTCTGTTAGTATTGAAAAGTGTTTCGAAATAAGAAAAAGTTCTGAAAAGAAGGCGAATATACGCTAATGTATTTGTAGTTAATTGGAGTGTTGGCGCTTACCTAATAAATGTTTCAAGGATAAACTCGCATATTATTCGCACTGATCTGCTCGAGGCTATCAACCAAAATAAGAAACCAAAACCATTTTCACCGCACATTTCACTACGCATTTCACTATTCACTCCCTTCTCTCGAATTTATGCACAAAACTGCTTCCGGTGAAGAGAAAACAGCCCCGGGCACTTACAACAAGAGCACACCTTTTCTTATTAGCATTTGAATAATAAAAAAGAATCGTATTTATCAACATTTAATCGATTCCTTTTCACTCAATACATATGTAAATACTTCTCAATTGAATGTCAAAATATAAAAGAATTCAATTCTTCTCTCAAATGATTGAAAGCTTTTATCAAAGATTTAGCCCAGATTTCAATACTATTCTTTTTAATCAAAATCAACTTCATTTGCAAAATACTAATTGAAAATCACTTATTCTAAATAAAGCAAACCCTGTTTTTAACAGGGATTCCCTAGGGATTGGGACTGGGAGTCATTTTTTGGTAGATTTCAATTATTAATTCAAAATTATAAGTTTCAAATTCAACGACAACTTATTGTAGTTTAAGAATTTGTCCTCAATATTGATAATTTAACGTGATCAAAATAAGTAAAGTAAAAGTACCACGTTTGAGAATACCCTAGTATTACTTTTCTGGTCAGTTGAACTGAAAGCTAACATACATTGAATCTCCAAGTTAACAAAAGAGAATAATTACAAATTCTTATGTAAATATAATTCAAAGGTAATTAATAATAATAATTAGTAACTTTATTAATAGTTTTACTTATTTACAAGTTATTTTTTAATAGTTACTAATATTTGATCTATTGTATTTGAGTTTTGAATTTTTATAAAGGAGTTTATTTTATTAATTTGAAAATATGACAATAGAAATAAATCTGGAACATTTTCTTCATACAACAATAGAGAAAATGTGACAGCAGGTTTTGGGTCCGCAACAGGGAGAGATTTTTAACATTAGTGCCATGGGTGTTCCGCCAAATCAGGTAAAAGTTATACACAACAGACAAATATAACAACACAGAGATTCACAACTGGGAGGCTAGACTGTACTAGCAAATCTTTGGAAACTAAAAAGCTAAAATAACTAAGATCATTAATGTATTCCAAATATTTTAAGATTTATAAATTCCTATAAAGACCAATCATTTATTTAAATTGAGATAGTCAATTTTTGTAGTATTTACATGCTAGCTTGAATTAAAATATATAAAATTCTCCTCTTATGAATAAGTTTGATTGTAATATTAATTTGATTAGGTAATATTGGACTAATTTATTCAAGAAAGTAGAATGAGGCCAATATAGGTTGGGCGCTAACAGCTGAGTAACCATTACGTCTGACTTATTCCTTATTAAATATGATAAATAAGAGCCGCGCCTCAAAGGCATACCTTTTGTTGGAATGAAGTTTTTATTAATCTATTTTGCGTTACAACCAAGAGATACATTCCATTCGTTTGTATCCATTAAAAGTAGTATTCAATGCGTTTAGTCGTTAAATGACTCTTAGATTATTGCAAATAACTCCCAAACAAATACACAAATCAAATGCATTTCTTATCAAATAAACCAAATATAATGATACAAATGAGTCAAAACTTGGTATGGAATTCAAATGAAAACATTTTTGGAAAATGTGTCAATTCTTAAACTTAAAAGATGCCGCTATTTTAAGCCCCTCATTTTAACTTGACAATAGGCATACATGTATATTAATAATGATTTAAAAAGATCAAGAACAGACCAATAAAATTTTAAGTAACGTCAAAATTGAAGATATATTTTAACTGATTATAAAATTTGAAATTAGATTTATATATATATATTGAATCGATATTTTGAAAATAACTTAATTATTGTAAATTTACAATAAATCAAGAATCGAAATGTCGTTGAATATTATGTGCTTTAATAATAAAGGGTGACAATTAATTATTTTCCTAACTTTGTCTCGAGCATAGCTCAGGTATGCGCTCTCAACAATAAGTGAAGAACTGTTTTGAAGAACAATTATCCGACTTTAAGGCTATGAGAGAAATATGTCCTAATATACAAAAGTCGAAGAATGTTTGGCTCTCAAAGTAGGGACACCCGAATTAAGTTCGGATATTTCACTCAAAAAAATAGCAAGGGACAGAATTAAATTTGCCTGTTTCTCTGGACATGGTTTGAATTTTTGAAAATTTAAACTGATCCGATTATTATTTATATATAATGTTATGATTATAATAGTTCCACCTAGATTACTTGATCGAGTACTATTTCAAACCCCGATAGATGTAATTTTATTAACTATTAAAATTTGTTTATGAGTACTACTTCTTATTTTCAGTCTATTTCATCAGATTATGGATCTTGGAATTTTTTAAAATGGGTGTCAGATCAAGTATAGAATATGATCATTATTACACATCGCTTATACACACTTCAAGACATTCTATTCCTGAAGAGTAACAACATTTTATGAGGGTTACAAACTAGAGCTCAAAATTGAAATATGTCCATGTTCTTTTTTAGTAAAGGCAGCCTTCCTAAAACTATTGTTTTCAGATAGTCCTAAATTCAATTTTTATATAAGTGCTAAGAAAAATCAAAAATTATCCCATTCTTGGTTAAGGCCGGGATAATGTTTTTCAAAAAATCTGTCCGAGCTACTTTTTATACCTACAGGTTAAAACTGTTCCTAAGGACAGAACGTAACCTTGCTCAGTTTTGAATTTATATTCATTTTAAACACAACCACTCTACATTTTACCCGTATGGTAAAATATGACATACCTTTCTGCATACCTGAGCTGTGTTCGAGACAAAGCTAGGAAAATAATTAATTGTCACCCTTTATATTCAATAATCGATGGCATCATTAATATTTGAGAAATGTATTAATTATTGGGAAATGTATCAAGTTATTATCAATTATACAAAGATCTATCTCTAACAAGTACAAAAGTAATGTTAATAATTGACAGCTTTGATTACAGAGCAATAAATATGCTCACAATTGCCTTAATTTTGGAGTTTTTAAAAGACATTTATTTAAATAATTAGATGCAAACCTCTAATTATGAGTAAAGACATTAAAATCCAAAAATAGTTTAAGTAATTAAGTTAACACATGGTTTGTAGAGAAAAACAACAGTTATATTCTGTTGGAGTGCCGCTCATAAGCAATGGTAGCGTCAAAACGACGCCACTAAGCTGTGCTTGGCAGACCGACCAGTATATACTCAATATGTAGAGTGAACACAGGTAGAAAGCAATCAAGACACTACAGCCAACATATCATTCATAGTATACACTGTTCATATAAATAGTATACAGTGTAAGAATTTTTTTTGTTTCCCTAACTTTCATACAAACATACGATGCAATAGACATGTGTCTGAGGGTCAGAGTTCATGAGGCAATCAAAAGCCAAATCGGAGCCAAAACTGTGGGAAAGTGAAGCCAAGCGGTTAATGTTTGGCTTCGGTCGGATTAGCACAGCACTCGACTCAAAGCGTGAGTGTCACACATGCCATCACTTGCGTACCATTTCTTGTTATTTCGCTTTCATTGTCGTATTGATCACCGATTCAAATGTATCATCAAATTAATCACAAATTTCATTAATAGAATAAAATAGTGAAAGTTTTTCCAAAATAACAA
The DNA here is from genome assembly GCA_034702105.1 of Fuscozetes fuscipes. Classification (NCBI taxonomy): domain Eukaryota; kingdom Metazoa; phylum Arthropoda; class Arachnida; order Sarcoptiformes; family Ceratozetidae; genus Fuscozetes; species Fuscozetes fuscipes. The sequence goes on from JAQGCS010000816.1 coordinate 6,751, forward strand.
TCTTTAGTGAAGTACGTCAAGAGAAAGTCAATCTTAATCAGGGTGGGATTTTCAAAATCTTTATGAGTTTGAAAATTTTGGAAAATCCTTCCGAACAAAATCAAATACCCCTCGACTCCGAAAAATTATGGACCAAAAACGCTGAGAAATTGAACCTAGACTTTACCAATTTCCACAAAATCCGTAATTTTACCCTCCATTTTCATTAATTTTGTTAATTTAACTGGATTTAGACTGAATTTATGTATATTGGAACCGAATTTAGGCGGGAAAATGATTATTTTAGGAAAAATAGCAGATTTTTTGGCTTTCTTTATAACCATTCCATTTCATACTTGTTTTCATTTTTACCCATATCTCTGACAGTCAAAAGAGTTTGAATGAAAACATAATTAAACTTAATCTTTACTTTGAGTTCTAAATATGGTAAATATGATTTTATGATAGGCCAATGACAACAATGTCCAAGTGAATATAATTTGATAACAACTATTCCATATTCCAGTCAAGTTTAAAGAGTTAACTATTCTCACAACCATTTCATGACTGGTACAAAAGGTTCTCGAAATCCAGGTAAGTACAGGGAAGAGATAAAAAGGCTAACCTTCATTAATTTTCCAGTTTGAACAGTATTCAAACTTGATAAAATGCACATGAATTTTATTACAATAGTTTAAAATTAGGATTTAATATTATAGGACTTGATTTATAGGACTTGATTTACCAAGGTTAGAAACCCCATAAATGGTGAATTGAAATAAATGAACATTTATAAAATGTCATTTAGTTTTTGAAACACAAATGTCTGATATTAATCGATAAGTTGTTTGATAACAATTTCTTTGAAGTGTTAATAAATTTTGAAAATATTTGATTAAAGGTAACCTCAGAAGAAGAGCTATCAGAGTGTGAGTCGTGGTCGGTGTGCAATAAAATCGACACATATTCGAGTCCTTGGCTGGAAAAACAGTGTCGTTGTGTTGGGACTAAAGCTTGTTCGGCATCTTTGGATCCGAATGATGGCTACACTTTGGGCGACAAATCGCGACAATTCAAAGTATGTTCTGCTAAAGCATTTAAATAGGCGCCAATATGTGACAATATATGACAGTATATGACAATATGTGACGATATATGACACTATGTGACAATATATGACAATATAATGACACTATGTTTCATTTCTTTTCAGTTATGCGAACCTATCAACAAACTGCCGGTTTGTCGCTATTTTCGAGACATAACGTGGACATTGACGAGCAATTCAGACAATACAACCACTCAAAAAGTCAATTGTGTCTGTCCTAAGAATAGTGTCGCCTATATTTTCAAACACCAAATATTCAAAACATCAAAAGTAGGAATCGGTTATAAATATCACTTCGCCTGCTCTCCAGAAACGGTAGGTTTCCCTTCAATTCAAGTTTACAACAATTAAAACCATTGCAGACAATATGCACTTATCGCTGATTACTACTCATTTTTAAATGACCAAAATCTCCACAATAATTCAAGTTTCTATGAATTTTTAAGCTAAAATTTATCTCTAATCAGTATACTAATTGTTAGCCCTATCTCTTTCCTACCATCTCTTTATTATTGGCAATCGAATGCATATGAAAGCCAAGCACAATCTAAATGAAATGTTAGTCAAACATTGAAAAAAATCATTTTTAATTAAATTGTTACAAATATTAGAGGTTTTAAATAAAATTGAACGAATAGATTGAAATTGTTATTACTAACTAGTGGTGACTTCATATAAATAGCTTGTTAATAAATCATAGGTACTCAAAGGGGTATAGCCCAAATAACCTTTAGTTTTTATTGTGTGAGGGTACTCTAAAATTGAGGGCACTCTTTGGCACTTTTAATAATAAATGCATAGATTTGATAAATCCATTCCTAATGAGTAAAATAAATAAAACAATTAATTAAATTATTTAATTGAATAGAAGCTGAGGTGTCAGCGAAAAGAACCCTGTCGTTTGTTTACTGTACGTAAAAGACCTGATGTGGAAGAAGTCAATACTAACACACTTTGTCAATGTCCTCAAGGATATGGGTGTCCGACACACCACAAAAAAGCCAATGTGGTTTCCGGAACGGTTTATACTCTGGACCATATAAGGACTTATAGTGGATATTGTTCTAAGCCAATCAAGTCAGACATCTTCACAAGTGATTTACTCCATTATAATTGAAGGCAACAAAACTTTATTAATGAAAACTAATTGAAAATGAGCTGACAATTGAATACTCAAACAATAATTTTCAATTAGAACCATAAATATTTACATAATTTCAGTTGTGTTTAGATTTTTTTTTTGGTAATTATTTGTACCTCAAAAACATTTGTTCGGCAAATATTATCATTTAACAAATATTTTTAAAATGGTAACATTTGTTTGAAGCACTCAAACACTCGTTGAAAATAATTATTGTATTTTTACTGTAAAAATAGATTTTATTTGAATTAAATGGTTGTAAATGTAGTTTTATTTTTATATTTTTGTAAAATAAAGACAATTTTGTCGAATTCTTTTAAAACTTTGAGTCTTTAAATCGATTCATAGAGAAAACAATTCCTTTGATTATGAAATTTAAGTAATTGAGTAATTAATACAGTAATAGAGTCTAACATTTCTCAGTTGTGTTATATTTGTCTGTTGTGTAAAACTTTTATTTGATTTGATTACAACTAAGAAGTTCGAACTGCAAACAATTAAAATCATTATTTGATTTTTAAGCTATACTGGACTCAAGTTTCCAAGACCATCTCGATAAAATAGTTGAAATCACAGAAAAATATTCTTAATCTAATTAACGATACTAAATAACAATAATTTAGTCCTTCCCTCTAAGCTGAAGGCTAAGAACGAGTAGAAACAGATGGTCATAATCCGGGGTTGCCAAGGTCGAGAGTTCTAGAGCGGGGTCTAGGGGGCGATTTTCAAAAAATTCCTAGAGGGGGATCTACGGGGATGATTTTTTGAATTTGCCTCCTCGCTTCGCTCTGCAAAAACACAAAGGGGCCAAGATAAAATACAAGCGGCCTCGCTTCGCTCGGTAATATTAAATTTTTCAAAAATTCTTGGGGGATAATGCCAACTTTTCGACTCTAGGGGGAAAATCAGTCGATCCCCCTTGGCCACCCCTAGTCATAATGCTTTTTACCTCATTTGAATAATCGCAGCCGTTTAATAGATATTCACGCTTTTGAACCTGCTAACTTTTTAATTAACCCAATAGTTAAGTTTAGATCTAACACTTAAAATATGGATAATACACGAAATATTTTGAACTAGTCTCGAAATTAATGATTCAAGTTCAAGTAATTTTTTATGCTTTTAATGAGACTTAACTGGGATATACCGATATTATCCTTGACCTCTTTAAATGATTGACGCAAAACTTGAAGTATTGTTTAATATTCTTGAAACAAAACCAACAAAAATGTGATTATTCCTCTTTGGATATTATCTCTGTTATTGTCAGCAGAGATAGAGATCAACGAGGAATTGAGGGATGAGTTAAACTCACGGCTAATCAACAATAAACTAAAAGAATATACATTTAATACAGGATTCGAGTGACACAAACCCCAAATAAACTCGTATGAGATTGAGGTGACCTTTTCCTTAATATTTCGGTTAAAATATCACATAATAACCTTCTTTGCAAAATTCATTTGAGATCTGAACTCAGGACCGATCGCTCATAAGTTTAGGCGATTCCGTTTTGTTTACACAATGAATAATCAAAAATGTTTTGCAATTGTTTTGTTCGTAACCTATGGTTTGCAACAATCCCTGGCCTTCAGAACAACTAAACTAATCAAAGAAAAACAATCAAACACTGATCCCAACTCTTCATTAACCGAACAAAGAGTAAGTACACAATAATTCATTTTATTGCACCAATGTTCATATTCTTTCCTCTCAGAGGATGGAGAGGGAAGGGAGGAGTGAAAGTGTGTAACTCATTGAGTGAGAGAGAGAGAGAGAGAGAGAGAGAGAGAGAGAGAGAGAGAGAGAGAGAGAGAGAGAGAGAACTTTTTATCTAAATGTTGAAAACGATATTCAAGGAATAGCTAGTACAATACTGATCAAAACATCCACTAATAGATGCTCAAAAGCGAACTTTACATAAATCTATTCACAATTTAAGTAATTTTCAAGATGGCATGGGCAGTTTACTTGTATATGTTTAGGTTTGGGCTTAAAAGTCGTAAAAGTTGGAATTTGACTGATTTTGAATTTGTTAAGGAGAATAAGGAGAAAAATTCTGGAAATGGTTCAAAATATAGACACAATTTGCCGGAATGTGCGGCACAACAGGTTTGCAGCGCACTATTCGTTCGCATGAATCACACGCAACCACTTTGCGAGTGTTCAGACAACTTCAACTGGCAGTGTAACTCAGACCCTGCTGTTGACGACGGACATACAGTAGAGCTCACCCGAAGATATGACAAAAAGGCATAACTAATGACAAAAACAAATAGTGGGCTATAAATGTGTTTTGTGTGACAGGTGTACACTCAGGTCAAACTATGCGAACCACTTATGAGTGTCCGCACCTGCAAGACTCCCACTGACTGGACATTACTAGCGTTACAAAGCGAACGCAGTGGTAAAGCCCATTACGTGATGGTATGTCGTTGTCCTGACGCAGCACAGTTCGAAGGCCCCTATACTCACAATCATCCACCTTATGCTAGAGTTCCCGGCATAAGAGTTTATGGTGAGTTAGCTCACTATCTTTCAATTTATTCATTTTTCAATTATATTTAAACGCAAGGAATGCTATGCAACCAAGGTTCTACTAAGAAAGCAAGATTTTTCAGTTCCACTAAAATTGGTAAATTCACACAAAAGTGTATTCATTTTAAAAATTTTATACTAATTTTAATCCAAAATGATATTCAGTGACTAAAGAAGACGAGAAACAATATCCTGAATTTCCCTGGGATTTGGCCAATGCTGTTCTCAACTCGACATCATTCCAAGGCTTGTGGTAATGGTCTCCTCAACCATTCCATTCGCAGACATTATTTTATATATTAATTTATTGATTAAATTAAATTATTTCGAAATTTGATTCAATTATCAAAATTATTGATAATTTCTGAATTAATTTAGAGGTTAAGAACAATTCAAATAGCTTAACTTGAATAGGCAAGTTCATTGCCATCCAACTGCTCATATGTACCATGATAAATAATGATAAATAGAATGAAGAGACTCACCCAGGGCATCGCTGTCCACTTGTATCGTGCAAGAGAACATGGCCGCCATTAGACGTTGAGGCTGTGCTTGAAATGCTTTTCTGCAGCAGTCTTTAACTGTTGACATGATTTGGCCACTAAAAGGCCCGAAAGGATCGTTGTTGATGTCTAAATCGCCAGAAGAAACAGTCCATTCCTCTGCGACGAAGCAGACGCCCATTAAAGGTTCATCACAGAGAGGACCGGCAGCTGTTGCTAATTGAAAGCCACTAACAAAACTATTTTCCAGCTGATTTCTTATATCATCGCCAATTGAGACGCTATTCTTTTCAACGAAACACAAATCAAATCGATTGCAATCAGGAATTAGATTCAATAGGATATTAGTTCCACAATATTTAGGTCCAATGGACCAAATCTGTTCAACAGTGTGTTGGGGCCACTCGGCCTCAATGAATGCCTTTTTCAATCTATACTTGAGTTCTTTGATTGCAATCAAAGCCTGATTTGTAATTTCATCTTTTATTTGATGTGATTTTCTCTGAGTCCTTGTTATAAGTTTGAGTAAATCAGTATTTTTGTCCAAAAGCTTACACACCTCTAAAGGCAACGGTTTGGCAATTATTTTGATTTTGCACTTTTTGTTTGCTGTAAATAACTCAATGAGAGAGTTGTTGGTTTCAGTAGCGCTGGAAATAGTCTTCTGTCCAGCAATGAGTTCATTGGTCATATCAATTTTGGGCAAATCGATAATTGTCTCTCTGTAGGGAACAATAGGTTCGGAACAATTGATTTCAATACCAGAGAAATTTGTTAAATCATTAATACAACGTTGCAAGTGGACTTCACCCGTGGTTACTATGATATGTTCGCCGGTCTCTTGTATTTTGACTTCAACACAAGGATCTGATTGGTTCAACATTTTCAAGGCTTCCACTAGTTTTGGCATTTCTGTTGGATTTTGCGGTTCTAATGCCACTCGAAGTATAGGAACCGTCGAAATATGTAAATCAATAAAAGGAGGACAGAATATATCACTTGAAATGGTGGCTGACTTGATTATATGGCTTTCCAAACCACCAATACCTAATATATTTCCGGCTCCAACTTCATCAACATTTTCAAGTTCTCGTCCCATAAGAATATAGAGGTCTTTAATCTGACACTCAGTTATATGTCGATTGACGGTTAAGCCTATATTCTGAGCACATGAATCATCAATTTTGTTGGGGTTGTGCTTTGGACCCAAAACAAACAGTTTATCGCCGCTTCTAACTTTTCCGCTGAACACTCGAGCGAAAGCAATGAATACTTTACTTTCGTCATTGGATTCTTGACTTCGATCACACAATTCATCGATTGCTTCATTGTTTTGAGGTATGTATTGGTCTGATTGAGAGACAATTGTTTCTTTGGAAGCCTCTGATGAATCTTTTGCTGAGTTTACTTTTTGTCGGCGCATCAATATTTCGTTGTGAGTGAGAGGTCGGGCCTTATTCTTAGGTAAAAACTTCTTCTCGAATGAAAACATTTTTGAAACACATATAATGAGCGGCGAATCCCTATTCGATGAACATTTGATAAAATCATTTTTTAGATTTTGAGTTTTTTGTGGCAAAGAGTCAAATCTTTTGGTATTAGAACACATCAAGTTTTCAACCCTTTCCTCACTCATTTGCAGTGGACTTGGAATAAAATCACAAATCATTTGCAGAACTGCTTTCGAAATGGGAAACCATTGAGAGAAAAAAGTCTGCAATTGAGTTCTGGGGTCGGAATGATTCAGATCACGAGATGTGAATCGAATATCGAGAGATGTGACCATCTTTTCGATGGTGGGCTTATCGCGCCGGACAACTATAGCCTCATAGATAGCATTTAGATTATCTAAAACCATAGTTACAAAAATTGGTTTCTTGGCTTTGGAGAGGGCGCCTTTCATTATCTTCTTTTCTTTAGAACTCAGATAAAAGTCACCCCAAAGGGTTCGATTCAAGACTTCTTCTTTGATGCCATACTTTTTTGACAAAAAGCGACTGAAATCCTTTATGGAAAACCCCCAGCCATCGATAGCACTCCCGAACACAACATTACCACTCTCTGGACTAAAATAAAGAGTTGAGTCGTCGACATCATCCATACCAGAGCTCCAATCATATGTTTGTTTCGTTGAATCATTTGTTTTGGACATATCTTGGATGGAATTCGGCGCACATTTTCCTAACACATCACAAGTGAAGAGTTGGCCCAAAAAAGCATTTATTTGTTCCAAAATCTGTAATAAATGCATATAAATGTCGAGTGAAGTCATTTTCCGTTCGACAATCAATCGATCGATTTTGTTGAGCACCAAAACAGGTTTGAGGCGTTCGATCCACGCCTGATGTAAGGCTGATTTGGTCTGACTGCACACACCTTCGACCACATCCACCAAAAGAACGCATCCATCGCAGAGACGAATTCCTGTGGAAACTTCACCAAAGAAGTCCACGTGACCAGGGCTGTCCAACACATTGATGAGATAAGGGCTCACGTCTGCAATCAATGGTTTGAACAAAAATAATCTAATGATGTAATCATCTGACCTGAGTTGGACAGGAAGGCCAATGATATGGCGCTACACTTCATCGTAATTCCTCGCTGCTGTTCATCGGGTCTGCTGTCCATATATCGCAATTTTCCGGCCAATCGCTGTGAAATAATGCCATTACTAGCGATCAAAGAGTCGACTAAAGTTGTTTTGCCTGCATTTGAAACGATGAGAAACGTAAGCTCGTGGTCTCATAATTACATACCATGGTCCACATGAGCCAATACACACACATTACGGATGTTTTGCGTATTTTCTTGCAGTTTAATCAATTGTGTGGACGATATGTTTGCCATCGTTTCAAAGATGTTTGCAATTAATTATTGACAATACTTTCAATTTAACCATAATTTCAAAACTTGTTTAGTTGTGTTTCGTCTCACAAATAAATTACGTCAAAAGCAAATTATGCAACAAATGATGCAATCACTCTATGGTGTGCTCTAAAACTCACAGTAGAAAGACTTATTATAAAATGTTTATTAACAAACATTTTACATATCATACATGTCATATATGTCATACTTGAAAAATGTGACTTTTTTTTATTAATCTCGAACCTATTTTATTACTGCTAGTAGATTTGAATATTATTTTGAGAGTAGGCACTTGATATAATCCGGCACTTTCATCATTGAATTTTTATGACAAAAATTATGAAGAATCGATTTGTTGATTTAATTGATACTCGCAAATAAGTATAGCTTCCCAGCTAAAATCACCTAACAAAAAAGGGTAATTGACAACAGGGAGGTCTTTTTAACATTAGTCCTATGGGAGTTTTGCCAAATGAGAGTGGTAAAAGTGGTACACAGTTACTGGGAAATATAACAACACAGAGATCCACAAACAACACAGAGAAGTTATACTGTACAAGGGCATAATCTGTTGTATTGGCTGAATGGGATACAGTTTTGTCTCTTTATATGAAGATCTTTATATATTTAATGTTTTTGAAGTGAAATTCACAGAAGAAATTAAATAAATTTAAATTATCAGATATTTCATTGATTATCACAAGTGTTGATAAGAATCAAACTTTGAATAAAAGATAATCCACTTGTTTACTATAACTTGCCTCATCTGTATTGAACTTTGCTTCCATTGAATTTAACATTATCGTACAGATTATGCCCTTTACTGTACTTCCTCTTAAAGGAAAACGAGTGTACAGTTAAATCCAGATAAATTAAATAAATTGGCAAAAATTTAAGACAAAACAGCGGGAAATAGTCCATTTTGAGAAATATTGGCAAAATCCAGGCCCCAGTCTTCGTTTCTGATCCGCTATTTTTCGCTATGGTTTTGCTCATGGGGATTTTTCCAAAAATGTTCAAACTCATGGGGATTATGAAACTGCCCATGACCAATCCCTGAAATCAAATTTTGATTTTGATAAACATATGAGAGGTGCGGAAGATAGTATTTTTTGTCTCGAAATGCTTTCGAATGCGAATCATCTCAAAAGTCATTTTTAGACCTAAATATCCGAAAATTGTTTTTCAAATGCGAGGAGTTTGGACCTCATCATAAATGACTCATCATTGGCCAACAAGTGTTCCAGATCATAGATTTTCCAAAATATAAGGAAATCTTTGGTCACTTATTCTATGTTCAGAGTTGGGTAAACTTATTTTGTTGATGCGATCACTCCTTCATACCCCATATGAAATACCCTTCTCTTCGGCACCTCTGCCTCTCACTAATATGTGGGCAATACTTAGGTTCTAAAAGGCAAAAAGGTTTTGTGAGAAAGTCTAAAGCTTTTTGGTCCCACAATATATCCTATTTGAATATTGTTTAACCTTTTTCAGTTATATTTGTCTAGTGTTGTCAGCTATTAATTTGATCCAAAGCTAGTTTTGTTTCATTTGATGAACACATTGTCTGCTATTAAGACAATATTGTGAATAAAAATGTGGGCAAAAAAACAAGGATTAGATTTATACGATGTAATGTTGAAAACTTCTTTTGACTGATTAACAAATTAGAGATAAACATCTATTCAATAGAAATAATGCTTTAAAATAGTCTCAAATAACAGATTACATATCTATCATATAATTACAATTAATTACTTCTTATAAATTCATTTTTTTGTTGAATTTTGATATAAGAGAAATTTGATTTAGGTAATTTTGGCCACACCAATGATTCACTTAAACTGAGGTTCGATTGTATAAAAATAATTGGTGCAGAATATGAGTAATGGATGGGTTGTGGGAGTCTTTCATTGAGCACTTTATTACTTTCATTCACTAAATGTGTGAAAGGATTAAAAATAAATCAAACGATAAAAAGCAATTCAATGAAGAAATTGAGTCAAAAATAGTGAAACGAAAGCCTCGACTGAGGACTGGCGTCGAGACTGCGCACAAATGCGATCAACTTTTGAATGAGTCGTCACTAAAAGAAGTTATTGTTTTTTAGTTCATTTCAAAGGAATGTTATAAAAGGGGCAAAAACTTTGCGTAACGTTTTTATAGTCGATTGCTTTTTGAGCTGAATTTTGATGAACTCATTCTGAAAGTGAACTCATATTCAAAGCGAAACTCAATTCAATCAACCATTTAATCAATTGTTGAATAAATTGTCGACATTTCAATCAAATAGTTGTTTAACTCATTAATCATTTTTGCCACAAATGGAAGTCAACGACAAAATGGATTTAGAGTCGGGTTCTTCAGATGTGTCGGAAGTGCTTCAACTCATCCAAAAGCCGATGAAAAGGGGAGAACATTGGTATTTGTTGGACAAGAAGTGGTTCGAGTTGTGTAAACTCTATATCAACGACAAGCAACAGGTCCACAATCCCGGACCGATCGACAATTCAGGTTTGTCTTAGATTTTGCTCATATGCTTAATATCACCGTTTAATCAATTCATTCGATTACAGCCTTATTCCAGTCGACAAACGCTCCCAATTGGGAACTCAGGGAAAGACTACAGGAAGAGCTCGACTACCAGTTTATGCCCGAAGACGGATGGAATCTTTTGGTCAAAGAATTTGGAATTTTAGGGGCGGAACACGTGATTCGACGCCCAGTTATAGAACAGGGCACTTATTCTGCTTATTGTATGGTTGAAGTCTATCCCATTGAACTGAAACTATGTCTTTATGGCGCCAAAGATGACATTATCGTTAAACAGTTCAGTCGAGTCACGACTTTGGCTCAATTGGAGTCAGAAATGAAAAATTATTTTTCTGTGGATGAGTCGAAAGACACTCAGTTGTGGTCGAGTGGTTCTGTTCTGAACGCTCACAACGAGTCAACTCCTTCCAGTTCTCAGGACAAGACCAACGACAAGCAGACCCTCAACGACGCAGGACTTCTCAGTGGAACGATTGTCACTTTGGAAGTGCGTAATAGTGACGGCACTTGGCCTTCAAGTCGTCCCCGTTATGGCGCCATCGCTACCCGTTCCTCAAAATGTATTCCTGGTCTGTGCGGACTCATGAACTTAGGCA
>JAQGCS010000817.1:0-18031 GCA_034702105.1 Fuscozetes fuscipes
GGCTGTCAATAGGTTAATCAAAAATGAACGTGAAACGGACATTTTTGATGAAGATTTCATTTGGATGTAAATGTAGTAGGGATTAGGTTTGATCCGAACTTGTTTCACTACATTTATGGAACGCAGTATATAGTTTTGTCGTTTGCCACCCGGCCACATCTGGATAATAGTGCTCTTCTGGCCTAAACGGAGCTACCTGAGAGATAATAATAATAAGAATAAACAAGGATGTGCTCAAATCATCATGAGGATATGGGCATATCCTTATGTGAATTGGGGGAGGATACTAATTTTTGGTTTAAATATAGTGTCTATTACTTTGATCCAAAGCTTGTTTTAATCTTTGAATTTGTTATTGAATTGAATTTTTAGTTTTGTCACTAAAAAGATTGGAAATGAGAGACGAATATAGAACTGATTGAATTATTCAACAGTGCTTTGATTTCAATCAAAATTGTATAGAATAATAGTTTTATCCACATAAAATTACTTTAGTGACTAGAAGCAGATAAATTTTGTTGGAAAAGGAACATTTTCATTCAGTAACTCTTCTGTATATTCTTTTTGTTTTCATGTAATTCGATCTGTTTTTTGTGAATTGCTTTCGACCAAAATTTTAATCTATTATTTTACTTAAATATTATTATTTATTTTATTTTGAAATAATTTTAAAAAATTATTTCAAAATTAATTTCTTAAAATTTTATAGAGTTAGCGCAATGAGGATCATGGTGGTTTCGTTTATAATTAAAATATTAAAATGTATCAATTTATTCTTGCTAACAAAACCTACTGACTAAATATGTGACAACTCATTGATTATAATTATTAATTAAATATCTGTTCTTTCAATCGATAGCTGCAATTATAGCTGATCACTAGGTTTACCATGCTGGCAATTGAGAAATAAAACATTTAATTTAACGTGACTTATGTGATAACTCTCCTGGGATAATAAATCCACTATCTATTAGGAGTCAGGAAATTTAAGGAATTTCTATTATTTCTATCAGAGATCAGTGATGGCCAAGTTCCTCCGACTCCATGGGTCTAACTAGTCCCTCTAACTCGAACTCAAAGGAGGTCTATCTGAACTCAAAGCTAAGGGGGTTATTTAGGCTATACCTCCTTTTGCCATCACTGATCAGAGAGATAGCTATAGTCTATACTCCATACCCTATAACCCATTTATTGATTGAGAAATATTCACAAATGTTTTTTTATTATTTTTCAAAAAATTATAAAAAGAAATAACCGGAAAAGATATTATTAAACACAACTCCAAATCTTACAAAGTGGGGTTTTAAGCTGGTTTATTTTAGCAGTTTCAATTTCAATTTAATCAAAATAATATAGTTCAACCAAATTAACCATGTAAAAGTGATGATCTCAATAATTTTTTGGTGGTAAAACCCAGAAGAGTGATATTTAATTTACATAATTAATCTCATTATTTATCTCTGTATTTCCTTTAAGAGAATACATTTAATTGCAACAAGTATAATTGAACTAAAGCTAATAATTAAATTAAATCATTTTCATAAATAGTCAATAGAATTGATAACATTTGCAATTGAGTTTGTTGAATGCGGTCGATTTTAGCCAGGGGTTATTTAAGGGATATATTCAAGGTTTAAATACGAAAAGTAGAAAAGGTGACTTCAAAAAGGCGTCCTGTGCTCAGAATTTATAAGAATTTTCTAGTTATTTTCAGTAGTTTATGCATATTTAACTTCTGTAAATTTTTAAGAGTAATTTGACCTGTCACATAAATTTTCAAATTAACTCATAGTACTTTTGCACCCACATTACTTCTTAAATTAAACTATATAGACTATATACCGCAGTTGTTTGAAGATTTGTCCAATATTTACACAAAATACACAAAATGTACTTGCTTAAAAACAAATAACCGCATAATACAAATATAAATCAATTCAAATCAGTTCATTCAGAGTTAACGAAAAGAATAATATACGAGTCGGCACTTAAGGCAATTGTCTTCGCTAATAATTATATACAATCAATTGAAAAAAATAATCATTTTATATTGCATGCTAATTATTTATTGATTGGAGAGGACTTACTGGAGTGACAGGTCGTTCAGCAGTTGCCTGAATGCCACATAACTTATCTTTTAGGTCCTGAGGAATCATCGATGCATTAATGAGAGATATGGTTGTATTGCAGAGAGCACTGTATCGGACGATATTCAAATTGCAAACAGTGATGGCCGGGAATAATAAGCGCCGGGAGTCACGCAGCCGGACGTCAACAGTAATCGGATACACATAATATTCAGATACTAATTGAGAGATGTCTTTGAGGGCCAAAATACCGAAGAAAAAGAATGATATCAACCAAAATATTTTCCGCAATAGACTTCGGGCTCCGGCAATGTCTCTGACTCCGGGTACTGACGACTCGGCGAAAAGTTTGTTCAGATTATTTGGAGGCTCTTCGAAACTAATTTGTTTCTGCAATTGTCTATTTTTTCCATTTCTTTGAACAAATTGAATATTTCTCGACTGATCCGCGGGATTGGGATCTTTGTAAGAGTCGTTTTGAACTTTGACGGGACTGTTGTCTGTAATCCATTGATAGTCATGTTTATATGGTGTGTCATCGAAATTGTTGGCCGGTTCACTCAAATTAGGCATCAAATTAGATGCACGAGTTAAAAGTCTTCGCGACATTATATGGTTGGCAACCATAGAGCCCATATTGAGCTTAGAACGACTGTTTGCAGCCATTCCTCTCAATGAGAATAGAATAATACAATTACTTGAATTGAGACAATCGTTTGGAAGTATATTTTCAATGTGTCAGAGCATCCAAACTGAACACCAATCAATTAAATTGCCTTTTTTCCTTCAGAATTAGGGGAGTGCCAGAGGGATAGGGGGGTTATATGTGAAAGAATAGTACATATTGCTCAAAATAAAGCCAAAAACAAATTTAAACCAAATGTTTAATTTATTCATTAGTTTTGCAATTAGTTTACTTTAAAAATTTTCTAAAATTGTATTTTCTCATATTAACAAGATGATTTTGATGCTACGTTCCAATATGAGCGTCACCCGGTTCTTTACAAAATCATATGCAACAAATCCCTTGAGTGTCTATTTGTGGTACAGTTTTGTATCGCAAATATATTTATTGAATGCATAAACTGTTTGCTTATTTCTTATACACTTCTCGTCAAAAATAAAATAAAAGTCAACAAATTTGAATCGCAAACTAATTACACGATTAGGTATGACATGTGTTTTGCGCAGATATATCACATTTGTGTCCATTTTGGGCAATTTCTTCTTCTTTTCTGACCAATCAATGTAATCAAGTGATGACCCGATTTGGATACTCATGTGATCCAACTATTAATTAAAGAATAGTTACACAAAATTTTATGTAATTTTGATTTAAATTCTATTTTTGGGTTTTTCTGTAGAATTCAATTAATCGAATGTCAATCAAAAAGCATTAATCAAATGTTGACTTATTAGTAAATTATTTAATTTGTTAAAAATTGAGCATATTTTATTCCGTCCACGTGTGTTATAAGTAATATTAGGGTGGTCAAGACATGTCTAGCCCAATTGCATAATCTTTGTCGTATTATATAAATTAACGCCTTCACAAAAACGGAAATTTGATTTAATTATGTTCGACTGTGTATTAAATCAATGAGTTTTGGCAACTTCTCAAAAAACAGTACATTTTTGGAATTGCTGAGTGGCAGTGCTCTAATGACTTATGTATGTCCCACAAGTGTTTCACAACTGATTTTCATTAATGTTATGGAAATGCTATTTCTAAGGGAGTTTTTTTCAACTCACTTATGTAATGCTTGTTATTATAATTTAATGCATAAAACATAGGATAAAAATATTCAATTTTCATATTTTTGTGCTTTGAATCAAATTTCTAATTTTTTTTATATTTCAAATAAAAAAAATTTTGGCCCAACATTATTGATATAATAAAATTGGAATAATTTGAGTTTTGTGTAGACAGTCGACGAATATTTAATCCTGGCGATTAGAGAAGAAAAATGAACTTATTTATGAAATTGTATGAAAGTCAATAGATCTGGAATATAATGAATTTTGAGATAATACTGAGTACGACATCTATTATCTCAAAAAATATCAATAGAAGAATATTCTATATAACATTACATTCTACTGTATATACTAATAAGGTCTATAACGTCTTGGATTCATCATTACGAGTAGAAAATATGCAAGGTAGAATTTTTTAAACTGATATTGCGAAAAACTTCTAAGCAAATGATTTATTGAAATATGTTATATATGCAAATATACATAACCATAATGAAAGCCTCAAGATAAACTACTTATAATACTAAATAAATCACTTAATTGAATAAATTATTCTTAAAGAAAGTTAAAAATACTTGAATTCTATTAATTTAACGAGATGAATTTGCATAATATGTGGTAATTAATCAAATTTGAAAGAATTTAAATTTCATCTTATGTTTTGAACGACACTTTTCTCATTAGTGTCTTAAAAACAAATAAAAGAAAATCAGATCATTTTGAGTACAATTAGTTTTACATTTTGTTTATTTATAATTTTGCTTTTTATTGATTTTTTTTGTTGTTATATCGAATTATTTTGTTCTATTGTTTCAGTAATGGTCTTGAGCTCTGAATTGAGGTCATCCGGAACCCTAAATCAGCTGACCTTGGAATTATACACCAAAGCTGTTGGAACTTGTCTCTGGCAGACAATACTCACATTAGTGACCTTTTAGTTATTTTTGATGTATTTCTGTTAGATTTTTGCAGTCAATGCTATTCTAATATATTCAAAATAACGAGTCATTGATTCTTAATATTTGCAAAATAACTATTATGAATGTCAATTAAATAACTAACATGTTCATTGTGTCATTGAATAGCCCGACCAAGTTTAAGATTACATGTAATTAAATCTTTTTTTAGCTTACATTTTATAAAAATTAATGGGAAATCAATTTTTTAACGGAGTTCACAGAATATTCTGAAAATTCCTAAAAATATGATAAAAAGATTATTTTTAGAATTTTTTTTATATTTTATATTCAGTTCAAAACATAAAAAATGATGTGAAAACTTTTGCTACAAATGGAATGCATTGGAGTATAAACTCGATACTGTCCCTCCCGTTCGCATCTCTGCCTAGATTCTGTCCTTCAGTTATTATTTGGGAGTAATTGGAAGTAAGTCTCTGAAATGTGTTTAAAACCAATGAAAGAGATTTCAGTGCGTTTTAATACTCATTGTATGCCTCACAGTAAACACGTTTTTAGTTTAAAAATGTTAAAATAATGCTCTAAACATATTACAAAACATAGTTTGTACGAGATTAATCCATGATAGATTCGATACAATTGTTAGTATCCCTCGATTCTTTCGAACCGAACCAGGGACACGAACGAGTATTTACTGTACCAGATACTGAAACTCATTAAGGAATTTTTAAAATTTATTCTGACTCAATCTTTCTTTACATTAATTAATGATTTATTGATTTTTTTTATCGAAATGATTAAAAAAAGCTTCAAAATTGAATTTAAAATTTACCTTTCAATCGATGTGTGGTCCAAATAAGATTCCTTGAGAGCTAACATCTGGCGTTAAGTGACATTTTCAAACTCCCAATTTGCCTAAAAAAGGGTTAACTATCAATCAATTTAATCGATAAATTGATAGTTGAAAAGATAATTTTGTAATTAAAATAAAATATTAAATAAATATATTTACATAACATTCACTCATTTTTTGAGAATTTTATTGTTTATGTAATAAAATTTATTATATATATAATATATATTTTAAAAAATCTATAATATTCTGTGAACTTTTATCTTATATTTGACAAAATCTCAAATTTTAAGACTTTATAATTTTATTCATCATATTTGAAGTCTATTTGATTTATATCTAAATAGTTTATTTGATTCTAGATGAATAATGTGAGGCACCCCTAACCTTGAACCTTTCATTCAATTTCAATGTCAAAAGAAAATCAGTTTCAGAAATTGTTTATCGCATGAGATCTTACAAAACTTAACATAAAGATACTAAATTTGAGGCAAATAAATCATCACCAATGTTCTATAATCTTGCCAAAACCGTACAAAATTTAACAAAACCATATGAGTATCAAAGATATAATATAAATTTTGACATGGGATATTTGCTTTTTGCAGACCCCTGCTTGTAGATGAGCATTCCTGCTGATTAAATCAAGTTTGTAGATAAAGATCAAACATTTATTAGACACATAGACAAAAGGACATCGCTTTCAAATATCTGAACTGAACCTGAAAGTCCATTGAGTGGGGCAGGTCATTTCACCAATCAAACCAATGTTTAGGACAATTCTATTAAATAATTAATAGTATCGATTCATTAATAATTGAACTCTAATTGAATTTTAATCTAATTTATGTAAAATTCTTTGTGTAATATCCGGGAAGCGACTGATGTCTTGATTTTAATCGATTGAAACTAAAATTCAAAGATTGGTTTAATTCTTAAATTTCAACCTTCAATAAGAAACTATCAGACTTTTAGTCCATTTATTTTATCACTTACTTTAAGTAATAAGAAAATAAAATCGAAATGTTTTAGTTTTGAGAGTGTGCAAGGTCTTTAGCTCCAGTTGCTAACCATTAGCTTTCTAATCTTACCCAAGCTAACTTTTTTAATACTAATGATTTTAAAATTGATTTTCTGAAATTTATTTTTTAAATATAAAGATTTAAGATTTCAATTTGTAATTAAATTAAATTAAATTATTTGTATTTAAATAAAATAAAATATATTATAAATATTATAAAGATAAAGTGCTCTGGGTAAAGCTGCTCTTAAAAGGTTTACAAAACTTAATTAAAAAAATCTCAATGAATTGAAAAATAATATTATTTGGGCTTTCAGTGAAATCATCCCAACTATGCTCAAAAATTGTATTCTAAAGTAAACAGCTCAATTAATAGGGTGAAACTCTGTATAGAATCTAATGGGGCATGGCAATCATTTCAACAAAAATGTAACTTTTTTCTCATTTTTGTTATTTATTTTTGTCTAATAAATACATTTTCAGCACTAAGTTTGTACTTTAGTTGTTTCAGGTTATCTCGTGTACAATACTATAGTTTTGTGCTTGACCATTTAATCAGGAGGTGATCATTATATGAGTATATATTTGTATTCACTGACAGTGTTTTAATGAATTAATAAATTATTATTATTATTTAATAAGATGGCCTACTCTATCATTTGACATAAGTTTCATAAGGGTTGTACAAGTGGCAAATTTCCCATAGCCGGTTGCCAAACTCATTTGTATTTTTGCCCATATAAATTTTTGAAATATAATATTTGACCTGTAATCACTATTTATTTTTAACACAAATGATTTGGTGCTTTATTAGAAAAAATGTAATTGTTTATACCTTGCATATCGTTATTGAACTATTGGCTTTGAAAACTGTCTGTAAATAAAAAGTGTGGTATGTTTAAAGTTTTGGCTCTTGCAATATTTGCCGTTCAATATAACTTTTGATATTTTTTAGCGATGATATAAATTGATGTAAAAACTGGTTCTGAGCCGTGATTTGAGAGTAGGACACGTCTGAGTGTCTGCTCCACACAAATGTTTAGTCATTCGTTGATGTTTTTCACTGTCTTTCCCTTTCCTGTAATTGACTCAAAGATTCAATTGCAGACGCATTCCTCACAAACCAAACACTCTTCTGTAGTGTTCAACAGTTTGTGTCAGTCCTCTGAGACGTGTGCATACTCTTCGAGTAAACTGACTTCAATGCAAGTAATTATTCTGTTCTTAGGTTCAGTACTTTTGCACTGAAAACTCTCCTAAAATAAAGAACTGAATAAAATCAATTCTGTTCTCATGATTTAAGATTTTTTTTCATCAAAATGTGTGAAAAGTACTGAAAAAGAAAACAATACATTAAGTGCTAGAATTTGCTATAAATTTTGCGGCGAATTTGTTATAAGAAATGATCCAGAAAACTTTTGAATAAATAATATTTATATCTGTTCTAATAATAATAATAACAAAGAAGTGTTCGGATGAAATGTTTATTTTTTGTCATTTGTTTTGTTCACACAATTGCTGTACAAATACCAAATGTGTTAAACATTTACTTGAATTCTGGGCACAAACTTTGAACAGAATTTTCTAAGAAATTCAAATCAAATGCGAAAAAATTGAAATTTATTGTGAAATAAATTATTTCAACAAATATTAAAAACTAGTGAATCAATATTTAAATATAACTCTATTCTATCGGAATATGAATCGAATTTCAAGGACAATATGCAAATTCTGTGCGACTTCGAGGAAAGTTCAACCATAAAATGATGTTTAAAAATAATTATCCAAGAAGTTATCAGATAATAATCGTCTATTTATGAGCCAATTAATTATGACATTAATGCTGCCAATTATGGAACTATTAATCTTTATGACATCGTTCGTCCAGAGCCTCAACATTACCATTGAGTTACCATTAAATGAAAGTGTGGTCAGTCCTAACATTATGACGAACTGTACTCACAGTAACTGTAATCCTAACGATTATTACTCTAATAGTGTTAATAAAATTAATAATAATTATGAGAGAGTACACCAAAGTGTGCTTATGATACCTATGATGTTACCTCATATGAGACTAATGTTGGAGTTGTGTTTAGGCATTTCTGCCGTTTGTCTTACAATGCATTTAATAGTGTATGGCTTTGTGCCCAAACTCAGGAATACTCCCGGAAAGTGTCTGATGTCGCTCTCCCTCTCATTACTATCGGCTGCCATAACATTTGTGTTATCGCTTCACATTGAGCCCTCGTCTACCGGTGTTCTTTGCATCTCAGTTGCCATAATTAGATTGTATTCATTCTTAGGTAAGCCCATAACATAGATAAATTGATTCTATATTTGCTATCATTCAAGATGTTTTTAAATTGCTAAAATTACCATTATCAGAAAAGCATTAGTTGCAGGAATAGGCAATGTTTTTGAGCTCAGAGGGATTTCTGAAAATTCCTCTTGTCCATTCATGCTTACATGTGAGCTCGAAATCAGGTTAATCTCTATTTGGATCTAGCTAGTTTATTAAGCAGTTTAACAAAAATACTAGTTTAAAGCGCTCGTAGGACTTCTTGTGAATGAAATGCGAATCTATTGAATATAAGTTTAGAATCCTTATAAGTAGTGAGAAATTACAAGTTTTTGTCATTTATTTATCTCAAATTGAATTACTTATTCACTTCATTATTGAATTCTTATGAAACGGAAAAAATGAACCGGAATTTTCTGGTTTAGACTTAAGAATGTATAGCCTTCTCATTAAAGCGCATAACATTTGGACTAAATATAAAACATAACCGAATCTAATCGCGAATTCATAATTAATTGCAAAGATTTCCAATATTATAATATTTGGTGAAATGAGTCATTCATTACAACATTCGGATAATTCTATTTTTATTTTTTAGCGTCTTTTTTCTGGATGAATGTTCTAGCATTCGATGTGTACAAGACTTTTTCTAGAGCTTTGAAATTCAAAATATCAATAATCAAAGTGAAGAGCAGAGAGAATAACAAATTTCTCAAGTACTCGATGTATGCTTGGTTAATGCCATGTCTTATAGTAATCCTGACTCTAATACTTCAAATTAATATTGACTTCGACTCACCATATAATCCCTCTTACGGTAAGCGAAAAACTCATACAAAACATGACAAATATTGTGACCTAATCTTGGTTAACATACTCAAATGTGTTTGTCGATGATCCCATGTCTAAAAATAAGTTGGAAAAGAGCAACGGTGCACAAAATGACATTTACTATAAATGACTATAAAAATCCATTTTTCACACTTTCAAAAGCATAAAGATTTATTATTCTCTTACAAAAGAAATTTCATTCTCCTCGATTATTAAACTAGCAAAAAATTTAAAAAGCCTCTTATACTGTCAAATTCTGCATTTTCCAATTAAAATTTTTATTGAAAACTCAAAATATTTAAAATTGACATTCTAGTTTTAATTAGCTAGATGATTAATGGCTTAAAAACAGTTGAAATAACCGAATGAAATGATTGTTTCAGGTCAAATCACGTGTGGAATCAGCCATTTCCTGCCGATCCTCATATTCTTCTTTATTCCCGTTTGTGTAATACTATTAGTAAATGTGATTCTATTCATAATAACGGCGCGAAAACTGAAGAACGCCGCAGAAGAGACCCGATTTGCCACTAAATCCAAAGCAAAAGTTACTGATCGTCTCGTGCTATATATGAAACTGATAGCTATTCTGGGTTTCACCTGGATATTCTGGTTTATCGCGCTGTTTACTCAGACACCGCTCTTCACTTATCCAACAATTTTTCTGCACGGACTCAACGGTGCGTTCATTTTCGTTGCATTTACTGTCAAACGCAGTGTTTATCGAATGATTTTACTCAGAATTAAGTACTTAAGGGGTAGACATAAACATATCAATACTACAATCAGGAGACTCGACCCTCACATGAGAGGACAGAATAATTATTTACATTCTAAAAGTGATACTACGATATGGAACGAACACTTCAGAGATAGATTCAGTTCAATTGTATGACAAAATTTGGGGTTAACAAACTAACCAAGAGATATTTTAATTGTATTTATTTAACGGTCATAAGATCGCCCATGTACATTATATACATTATGTAAAGTAAATATTTATTCGCACGAACCAAACGATTTTGTATTTTTTTCACTCATTTATAAATTGAATATAAAAATAAAATAATTGTTTCATTGAATGTGAAAACAAAAGTATTAATTATTTGACATTTTGTGTAATTTTAAGGAATTTCCTTATTATTTAAGTTAAGAATTGAAATGAATTTACAGCTGAATAAACATAAATGTCTTAAACACGGAATTACATTATACTCTTGTCATTAATATTCTGACTATAATTTATGAATTTCAAAGATTAGATTTAATAAAAATAAATACTAAGTTGTGTTTATGTCATAAATCATATGAAATAATAGCGTAATTAAAACAAAAACTCTGCAATTTATGCGAACTTTTGCTTTTCAGTTGACTTTTATTTCTTCCTCTAATCAGTGGTTTATATCTTATTTAAGAATACATTCAAAGTTAAAAACCGACGAATACTTTGACGAAACAGTCATTGAATTCGTTTTTTTTATCAAAAACTAATTTTATTAAAACAAATGTTTATCTGATGTGAAATACAGTGTAGTCTCAGTTAGAGATCAAAACGATTATTATTATGTCTGTTATCTCACAAAAGCATTACATTTTATTTATCAAGTTTGAAATGTGCCAGAACAAAAACGATTTGAAACTCTTTAAAAGTTTCTTAAGTGATGGCAAACAACAAATATATGTTCAGATCAAAGACAAAAAGGGATGTCAAACATTTTCATTTATCTCGGTTGTGCAAGGATCAAATCTCGTATCATATCAAATATCTTTGACCTCTAAATGCCTGGACCTTTGTTTGGATTCGCTGATGGCGTCACCCTTTTAGTCAAAGACAAAAGTTGAAAACAATTAAAGGCCTCATAAGGG
This sequence comes from Fuscozetes fuscipes, assembly GCA_034702105.1. Lineage (NCBI taxonomy): Eukaryota > Metazoa > Arthropoda > Arachnida > Sarcoptiformes > Ceratozetidae > Fuscozetes > Fuscozetes fuscipes. Next base: position 11,636 of record JAQGCS010000817.1, read on the forward strand.
AAAGCTTTATTTACTAGATTATTCTTTTCGTAGAATTATATTATTAAGAATGATGTGAAAAGTTGAATGGTTAAAACTGACTTTATTTCAAGTGATGCATTCAGTTGTTAAAAAGCGACAAAACTTTTCTATTGAAGTAAAAAAGTCAAACATCGATTGATTGTTATCTAATCAGAGATGGCCAAGGGGGTGTATTCTAGGCAAATACACCCCTCCCTAGAATTTTTCGAAAATTTAACATTACAGGTATACCCCCTCGGGGGGGGGGGTGTATTTGCAAATTTTTTTGGCGGCAAATTCAATAAACCTACCCCTATACCCCCCTAGAAAAATTTTGAAAAACCCCTACCCTAGACTCCCTAGAGCCGAAAAGCTTGGCAATCCCTGTTAGCTAATGTTTGTTTAAACCTGAAGTTTGAACAATAAATATTAAGCTTCCATTAACAAAATTATTCAATGGTGAGGAAGGTCCTCGACCTTACCGGCCAAAAAATTAGGTGGAATAGAAGATATTTTTCATGACTCTTTAAACAAATAAAACACCAAGAAGGAGATCAAGGTAAAAAGCTTTGGATCAAAGTAATAAACACTAGATTTATCACTAAATATTATTTGCTTCTCTCAATTCACCAAAGGTGCATATCACCATATGCTCATGGGCCGTCGACCTTGGTCACCCCTGCTATACATACTTGCCATTTTCAATTCTCATCAATTTTTTAACCACCAAGTTTTAATCTTACACTAATTTGTAACTTTTTATATTCAAGTATTTATAATTAGATTTATAAATAAGCAAATGAAATGTGCATGACATAATCATGAAACTGAATTAATTAAGGATTTGCAGTAAACAACAATAATTTGATAAACATGTTAAATTTGTTAAATCTCAAATTCATTTTGCAAACGAGAAATTCATTAATAATTCACTCATTTGATATGAAATGTCTATCTATTTAGCGGTTCAGCCCTCACTAAAGAGGACCCACCCATCAAATAAGTTCCAAATTTATTCAATTTAGTTAATCAAATATTATGAATATATTGGAGTAAATTCAATTTATTCGACATTATATCGAATATATGATCATTTTAATCAATAGTCAATCGATTCTTGTATTGAAAATATTTATCTTATGATTCGTCGGTTTAACAGAAAATTTTTGAGATTTTAGTAAAAAACTGAATTTTAAACAAAAAGTGAATAAAATAATAAAACAAAATTTGAAAATAAAGGCTTCGAATGACTTCAAGGGATAAGACTTGTTTTGATGTGAGTCGAGTCCAGTTTGTAATTATTGAATTTGCGTTGAAAAAGAAGTGCGTCAACCGGTGACTCGAATCTGGCCATTGCTTTGCGGACGCCTTCCTCTAATGCGATGCATACACCCACCACCTTACCCACGCATTCACACAAATTGCTAATTGTGAACTCATTGGTGTTCGGCGCCAGGTTTCTAATCAGGACTGTCTTGAGGCCAAAGTTCCTGTTCTGTGAATCGGTCGCTTCTGTCTTCAACTTCTTAGTTGTTGCCATTTGTTCTAGGCTTTTGTTAAGAGATTGCCTTTTATTTTGGCTCTCATTTGTAACACTCCTATTAAATCTGATATTTGTGTCGATTCTTTGCATTTGTTTGAACTTTTGTTTATTATTAGACTTTTGGCCAACTCTTTGAACGGGTCTTTGTTGTGACTGATTCGATGATTTCATCTGCTGTTCTAGCTCTAATCTCTCCATGAGCACAACCCTCAGTCGCTCTTCTTTGGATTCTTGGCGTCGTTGCTCTTTATATCGGAGGTAGTGCTCTCTTTTCTCCTTCTGTTCGATTAGTTTTCGTTCGTAATCATCATTACATCCAACGCTGACATCTTCGATGGCACTCTTAAGATCCGTGTTGTCCAGAAAGCCATCTAAGGTATCGTCGCTAATAAGCTCTTCGAGTGTTGTGTTTGAGATCATTTCATCGAGGTCAACTTCAAAATCGAGATCATTCTCAAGACTTTCCATATTTTTTTAAAGAAATCAAATGAAAATCTAATCAAATTTGTCGTTTAAAATATATGCGGGTTTTATTCAACGAACATAGCGATCGATTTAATCAGATATGAGTCCAATAAAAATGTTTTCGCAATTTGTGTTATCGTTAACTCATAATAAAGGAATGAAAAGACAATTTCAGACGAAATCAAATTCAATTTTCAACTATTTTTGTTTTACTTCAATAAATAGTCAGAGAAAAGAAAATAATTTGAATTTTTCATTGTTTGACTCAATTCAATGGAGAATAGTCTAAAAACAAATATTTGATTGAACACTTATTCAATTTATATGTATTCAACCTTGATTAGCTTCAAGTTCAAGAAATTCAAAATTCAATTTTTTCTAATAGTCAATTGCAGACTATGGGAAGAATACTTGCATTGAATCAACTTTTCTGAAAGAGTCATCATTTGATTAAAAAAGTTCAATAAAAAGCTCTTCCTTTGAATGCAAAATAAAAGCATTTGAATAATGTTTCTAAAGAAAAGTTATCAAGCAAGGACAAAGCTCTTTGAAATTTTGTTTTTAATGGAAAAGCTTCTCTCCTTTTAGTGCTTTAATGTCCGGTGTTACCAAGGATGAAACACTCACTTTAAACCTAAATCACACCAAATAAAAATTTTCTAACCCTCTTATGACTTAAAGTAGAAATGTTCGAATGTTTTACCTTGATTACATGTTACTTCATAGAGATTACTAAATATAAATTTGCCAGAAGCCTATGTTAATATGTTGAGCCACTCATTACTATTGATTGATATTGAAGTGGAGTGGACTGAATGATCTTCGAGACAGCGTTTTATTAGTTGGTTAGCGCTCTTATGTCATGTGCTGTACATATGATACACAACGACTCGTGTATGGAATAACTCCATTGCAAATGATCTTCAACCCTAACCTTCTCCAATCATTTTTTCTGTTTTTCCTTCTTGTATAGACTTGCACTTGAATTTCAACTGTTTCTGAGTCTGCCCTCTCATTAAATTCTATTAGTGTTCTATGATTTTCCATATGGAAAGTCACCTTAAAGTTGCAAGTTCAAATTTCTAAAGATAAGATCATTAATAAGTTAAATTTGGATGTGTGACTTGAATAAAAAGTTTTTTGAAAGATCTCCCTAATGCTAGTTAAACCTTTTTAGAGAATACATGACGAAATTTGTTTAAATATTTGATGTTAATGGGTAATTTTAAATTAAGTTCACTACATTGCTTAATGAAACCTAAAAATTTAACGCAAAAAATGCTTTAATTCCATTTTTTATTTGATTTTTCACAATAACTTGTAAGATTACATTGGTAACAGTTGAAATTGAGAAACTGGTTTCGATTCAGTAATGGCCAAAAGGTTATAGCCCAGGGATGTGCAAGGGGAGGAGGTAGACCTCTTACCACCATCTAGAGTCGAAAATTTTGGGTTTACCAGCCCCCCTAGAACTTTGAAAAATTTAACATCACAGGTATACCCTATTTTGACCTTACTCCCTTTTGCATTTTTCGCCGAGCAAACCGAAGCCGCAAATTTTTTTACCTTTCACCTCTAAAAATGCCCTCCCTTAGTTCGATCTCGAGGGACCCCCTGAGCTGGAGGAACTTGGCATCGCTGGTTTGGATTGTATTGATTTCAAAATAATTGAAGACTTTTAACAAATATCTTTTGAAATCGATTACAAAGTCATTGAAACCCATTTATTAAATGACTGAAAAGTAATGATTGAGTAATAGATGAGAAGAAAGACCAAATTGCCTTCAATTTCCTTCACTTTTGGTTATTATCATAATTATTAATATTTGTTATTATTATTACAATAGTTAAAATTATAAACATATCAGAGAGTAGTGAGCTAGAATAAATAAATTTTTGTTCAAATGATTTTTAGCGATGAAAATTTAATGGCATTTTTGAGATTCTTTTCAACGAATTCATCAAAACATTAAGAGTTTTGTGGAAAAATAAACTAATATTTCATTGAAAATAATCTTTTTCTTCAGTTTCAGTGCAAAATCATTAAAAGAAAAAATTGTTTAATTTAGAAAAATCTCCGCATTCAAGGACTCAGCCATCAGGAGAGCACAGGAATTGGAGGACAGGCATAACCTATCCCTTTGAAAAGTGATAGAATTAATCTCTTTAATGAAGCATTTGATTAGTATTAATGTTTTATTAACACATTTCTAATAACTATTAATTTTATTATTAAATTTTTTCATTAGATTTTTGTGTGGATTAAAATTGAAATCAAATTTTAATTTTCTTCGATAATTAGTGTCACAGAAATTCGACTCAAAATTAATTTTATTGATTCAATGGATTATTAATTCGTCCTTCACTTCGCTGGTGTTCACTGAAATTGATTCGCGTCTGTTATGTCAGACCCGGGTGTATGTCGAAAATCTGGTGACAAATTGAAATATTATTAATAAAATTGTGAAACTTTGAAAAAATATGTTCGAATTCCTCTAAAAAAATAAATATTTCATCAAATGATTTGAAATCAGTTTTTATTTCTCATCTTTTAATTCAATTTCCGACTAATAAAACAAATTCTTTAATTAAAAATAATTAATAAAATGATTATATGTTTTGTGTTTGGTTTTAATTAAAACTTTTTGTGATATATCTCTTCGAGAGAGTAATAAAATTAATTAATCATTTGACGACTTTTTTCCTCTTATTTTTAATTAAAACAAATTAATTCGATGTCTAATAATATTTTTGCTGACAATTCAGCCGACAATCAGAGCCCAAACAGAGACCCAATCGATCATCAATTTGTGTTAGTCTAACACATATCCAGACTATTGTTTGCAAGGGGTTCAAATATCGGCGCATTTTATACTACGCTTCCTTTCTAATTTGGTTTAACCCTGGAATAACCATTTTGGATTCTTTAATTCCCTAAATTGATCACCTGATTTCCATCCAGGTTTCTTATCAGATAGACACACATTACGATTTCAATATTTATTTTTAAATAAACGTGCAATCTTTTTTTGGAATTTGAAGGTTACTTATCTTTTAATAAGTACTTGGTTATTTCGAGTAAAAAGAATGTGTGGATGTTATTTCACATATGAATAATATTTATTTTAATTTTGAAACTCGATTAACGTTTTAAATATAATCGAGGCTCTTTCTAATGAATACATATCTAAAAATTTGTCAAGTTAAAATTTTAACATAAATTCAAAACAGTGATAACCAAACAACTCGATTTCAATGAGGTATTTTTAAAATTTTTGATCTCAGGGGTAAATTTTCTGCCAAAAATACCGAAAATATCCCATTATTAGATAATTAGATGTCAAATCTGGTTAAATCCAGATATTTATCCTAGTTAAAATTAATTTTATTTAGTTTAAATAAGGTCGAAACGTTAAAATATAATTAATCTAACTTTGCAAGGGGTACTTTAATTGTGTGCCCCCTTGATTATATTTGATTCAAAATAACAAACCTTTTGTTTGTAATTAATTTTTTAATGTTCTGTTGAATAAGATTTCAGGAAATATTTTTAAAAGCTTTTATGAAAAGATAGGCAAAGATAATTACTTTTGAGCACGATCATCGATAGTCTGGGGAATCGCCACTATTGTGTATTCTGTTAAAAAACCGCAAAAATTAAGAGATTTAAAAGAAATCCCTTATTGATTTCAAAATTGAATCTTAAATAAAGAAATCGATTTATTCAAAAACAAAAACATTTCTATTTTATTAAAAATGAGAAAATTAATTACACTTTTATGACATCCAATAAAAGCTTAAATAAAGAAAACATCGAAAAACACTTCAAAACGTCTGCAAAAGTATTCAAAAGAATCAAACAAACGATTCTTATTATCAAATTGATTGATGTATTTTCAATCAACGCATGCAATGATTGCATGTATTCATGTATTTTCATAGATTCTTTTTCTGTGGAAAAACAACACTCCATTGTTAGTTATGAATAATTCCATTATATAATATATTCTGTGTGTCTATTATTCATTCAAATTTATGATAAATATTAAACTATTTAATGCAAACTAAGGATATTTAGTCCATTATATTGATTGTGTTTTTTATCCCAATATTTATTCATTCAAAGCATTGAGTGGTGGGAAGAGACGCTTCTTTTCAGCAGACATTTAATTGAATGGTAAATATCAAAAATAAATGCCATTATAACTATTTATAATGTAAATCAGATAATAATAACAGTAATAATGGAGCAGTAATTTCAAGTTTATAAAAACCACTGATGGAAATTCCCATCGCTTTTCAGACTCACTGACATCTAAAGTTCTTAAAGTGTCAATTCGATAGCAACTTGAAAGTTGCATGTCTATTAATATTTTGGCAAGCTGAAT
>JAQGCS010000818.1:0-17980 GCA_034702105.1 Fuscozetes fuscipes
CCCGTTCCTCTCTCTCTCTCTCTCTCTCTCTCTCTCTCTCTCTCTCTCTCTCTCTCCCTCCCCGAAATATTTATAAAGTACTCAGTGTATGTGTGTTTATTACTAGTATTTACTTTTTGAAAAAGTTCACGAGTAAATAGATATGAAATTGATTGAGTTTTTATCTATCAAATTTTTGACATTGATGGAATTGACTAAAATTGTCGAATGACAACATCTATTACTTGTTATGACTTTCACTTATGATTTAATCATTTAATTTAACGAACGAGTGTTTGAATGAATCAAATTAAATGACGAGAACTAAATAATGGGAAGTCTCTGACCTTTCAATTCAGACAATTGTTTGAATTAATGTCTTATTTTCTATCGAAACATCAAATGTATATATTTATAGAACAGAAGTTTTATTTTTAATTTTGAGTTTCATATCATTTGTAAGAATTCTTAAAATTCAATTAAAATTTTTAGAGAAACATACGCTGAAACTCAGGAATTTCAGTAGAAACTCAGATATTATCTTGCATAGTGCACTTGACTTTGAGTCATATTTTTGTAACTCAAATACTATGTCTTTTCTACTTCTGTAAGTTATTTGGTAGTTTAGCACGCACATAAGTCAAGGTATGACCCAAATAATCAACATAAACATGAGTCCTTTCCAGTCTGGCCACCACTCGTTCCCAAATATTTTATTTTTAATTCAACATTTGATAAATAGAATCAAAGAGAGAGTAAGGCCTTGAAAAGAGAGCGTAGAGTAATAATAATAGAAATTTAATAGAAAGTGTATTCTTTGTATTCTTGGCTTCAATATAACGAATGTATTCTCAGAAAATTAAACTCGAATTGAGTTTCATCTGAAAGTGATTTTCTTCTCCGGATATTACAATTTTTCGAGTAATTTATATATATTTATGTTTAGGATATAAATTGCGTTCACATTATAACCGTCTGATGTAATCATTTATTTTTATGTCTGAGTCTTACAGTTAGGAGTCGTTTAAAAATAAAACAAAAAATAAAGTTCAGACAAAATATTACATTAAGTTTTAGACTCTATTGACACAAATAATTAGGCGTTACTCCAAAGCACATAAAAGTCTTCAATACAAAAGAGATAATCCTCGAGCAAAATAGTTTTGGTCCAACCATAAGTGTTTTATTACTTATTTATAATAAAGTAGTTTTTAGTGAACGTTGTTTTCGACAGACAATTATCCAGTCAAAATTATCTCAAATGTTTGTTTTTTCAAATCTTGTTATTTAGTTCTAACCCAATAACTCACTATAATTAATGAATAGATATTTGATTAATTGAAACACTCTTTGGCGTCACAAACATTATTATTATAAAATACATAATTCAAGTAATTAATTATTTTTATTTATTTTTTGAAGAAAGTAAGTTTTCACAAGAAGATCATTGGCTCACAATTGGGATAATGAGTGGAATAAAAATAAGTTTCAGTGAAAACGAAATTCGCGTTTTAATCAGAATTAACTTCTTTTTAAGCGAAGCATAAATTTTTGAAATTTTTGCATTCATTCCGAAATAGGAAACACATCGGAGATGAGAACTACATAAAAATGTTATTTTAGATTTGAGTCATATTTTATTTCAATTGAGACGACAGTCGGCGAGGGATGGGATACAAACTGTACTGAAATTGCTGTGAAATTCTCTAAATGCAAACATAAAGCTCTAAAAAAAAGTAAACTTGAAAATTTTGTTATCTATCAAATTTGACACAATCGTAATCTTATCAGTGATCTGACACGTATTACCAAACTTTGTGCCAGGCTTTCAAAATGTGATTACAGAAGACTTACAACAAATGCAGGAGCATTTCTGAACAGATACTAGTTTTCTCCCTGGGCATACATTCCAGATTTGAATAAAACAAAACTTATTATGCAAATTTACAAAGTGAATGATTGATCGATAATTGCACACATTATTTATTCAAACAATTATGTCATTATCAAAAGGTCTGTTATCAAAAACAATTAATATTTATCACTTAATTTCCTCATAATATGAGACTTTAGTTTATAAAATATTTGTGATTATCTTGATAAATAAACGATATGAAGTCATGAAATTCACTGAATAAAGAGTTCAAAAGTAGAGAAACGTTTGAAATGTTGAATAACATAACATTCAATGAAGCGTTCATTCAATTGATTGCTGGGAAAGACTTCAATTCAGGACTAATACAAAAGATAGAATTGAGGCTACATTTGGCACAACAGGTGACCACAAAAGGCTGAGTGATTGCATATTGCATTGTTCACTTGAAAAAGAAGTTCCAACTATTTGTAGGAACTCATATCACATACAAATTATATGTTATTTATGCAAAAAAGCTATTTCTGAAGAAAGTCTTAAGAAGTGATGCGTTAGTCATAAAGAGAATAAATTTAAAGCATTGAAAAAAGGTTGGAGCCATTCATCAATACGTCTATTGGCGTTATTCCAAACCATTTTTATGTAGTTTGTATGTATGTGCATACCTGGGTAAGTATTCCTTTGATGGAACGTCATAGAAATCTTTAACTTTGATAAGTTTAGGACGAGGTGTACGACAGCGATATTGTGTGCGAATCAGTAAAAAATGTTCGTTCGCTAAACGAATGGCAGTCAGGTTTTGAACACTACTACTGGTGGTAGTCGTCAACACATTAGAAGCTGTGGTCACCGTTTCTGTTGAACTATCATCTGAGCTGATTGTTCGACCATTTGTCTCATAGAATGTTCGGTGCAATTGTTGTAGTCGAGGACTGGAACTATTAGAATAGTGTGCCGTCACTAAAGTTGTCATAAACACTGGTATGAGGCTCACAATCAATACCATAATTGAGACTATCATTCAACACATCTGTCAAATGAGACAAATATCTAATCATTACATGAATTTAAAGAAAATTTTAAGTAATTTTGAAGTTTTATGTCATTAAAAACTATGTTTAGATAAGGTTTAAAAGTTTGTGTCAATTCACTCGAGATTATTGACTGTAATGCTCTCCAAATACTTTCAAATATTGCAAATGTTATAGAGATGTATGAAATGAAAGAAATAATAAGAGTCTATGCATCGGTATATGGAGTTCGCACCCAAATGGAACCCTAACTGATTGGCTGTAAGGCAGGGCAACATTTACTGAGACCACTGCACACCTAATGTTCACACAGATTCTCAAGGAAAGCTCAAGAAAAACCTTATAAAAAGTCTATGCTTAAGTCCAAAAAAAGATCTTCGACTCAAAAAGAGCTCTTCAAAAAATATTGGATTTGAAACGATCTTGACAAAATTTCACAAAAAGCACAACTTCTTTGACTTACTTTTATTCCAAACTTTTGTGAGAGAGTCGTGCGATGCGATGGTCTGAACGTAGAGACGCCCCTAAGACGACATTCCCTTTACAGACAGACGATAGACTTGTGTAAACACTTAACCGCTATTATAAAAAGTTAACCACTTTACCGAAGTGGACGTCGCATACACTAATAAAATGCGTGAGGGGAAGGGTGTAAGTTGATGTCACTGTGATCAGCGCTCAGAAAACATTAGATAATGTGCTCGTTTGGAAGAAGGGTCACCTCTGGAAGTTTAAGTCTGTGCGCTTCTGCGCAAACAATATGTTCACTAACTAAGAATCAGTTACTCCGATGTCTTTATTCCAATTCATATTTGGAGATAACAAATGGATCAGCTTTTGAACAAACACTTCATTCAATGCAATCAAATAAGACTTTTAAAGTCAATGAAGGCTTTCAATTGAAAAGCAAACAAAATTTAAAATCATTTCTTTATTAAAATCGATTGCATTTGACTCCAATCTAATTAAAACATCAAATATTTTGCTTAAATCTGACGTTTTTAGAACTTATGTCTTATTTGATAACCAGTTGATCGACACTAAGGTTTTGCAAACAAATAGAAAAAACAATTTTTCGTACATTAATTGCACAAAAATTAAATTCAAAATTTTTACTTAACAAAGTTTTGATCTGAGTAACCAAGGCACATAAGTATCGTTTGATAAAATTTCAAAGTTGACATATGAAAAGTACAGTAAAGCCATTTACTGGAAATCATTATTGAAATCTAATTTATTTGTTTACATTTTGTTCTAACCAATGAACTTATCTGTTGTTGAAAATTCTTCTCAAATATATCATTGCTAAAGGTTGGGGTACAAGTTCATCTCAAATTTATATTAAAATCTATTAATGGGTTCGAGATTAGTAACAAAGTAATACTTTTCATGTATGACCTCCCTGTCAACTTCGAGTTTTTATCAAACGATACATATCGATGTTATCATGTATAATTTTATAGACGTATACTCAGTTTGAGTAAAAAAGTCCAAACGATTTGAGTCAAAATTAAAACTAATTAGACAATTAGCGATTGAGATTAAATAAATTCCCAGGGTCAGATCCCAGACTCGATTCCAAAATTTTATATGTTTTTCACGAATTTAATAAGAAAAATGTTGCGAAACTATATATCAGAACAAATCAACTAATTTTTGTGTTTACTTTTAATTTCAATTTAACAGAATTTGTCGAAAACCAGTTTTCAATGAAAAGTTACTCAAATCTCTTTATTTTATGGATTTATTTTTAAAACGATAAAAATAAACGGAAAACCATCAAATTATACAAGTCTCAACAAGTTTTAGGTTTTTAATTTCTGTAAAACCAAGCTAGGTCATTCCATTTTTAATTGGAAATTCTTAGGCAAAATTTAAAGCAATAGCTGAGAATTGATTAAAAAAATTATCTATCTAAAAATATCTAAGAGTCAAATGAGAATAGACTCTGATCATCAGCAAGTGTAAGGACAATCTTATCATTAGAGATAAGTGGCTTTTGATTGCATCTTTATTAAAGAGTTGACAGCAATTAAGTCAACAAATCAAGAATTTCAAAAATAAAAGAACTACTAATATATGATTCAGTGCTTCATAACTGTTGACATCATTTAACGATTAACTAAAAATCAAACAAATTAAGTAACGATTCAATTGAGGAAATTATGAATATGTGATGATCTGATTGTGTCAAACACTTGTTTTGAATAACAAATATGCGTCAAATTATTTTATTTTAATAATGGCTTCGAAATACTCGACCCAAAGATGAACTTAATTTGTAAAATAGTTGAGAAAAGAGTGTAATTCAAAACATAAATGCCATTCAATTCTAGTTAAGAAGCGATAAAATTGAAACAAAATGTTTTCCGTATTGTTTTGTAATGTTTTACATCCATTTTGAAGATCTCTTTTGTATTAATTTTAATGAATTAGTGTATAAATGAGTATAAATGTTGTATTGAAATGTTAACATATGTTCGGAATTTTCAATGAATTTTTCTTATGACAAACATTTACACTGAATGTGAATAACAATCGCTTCTAAGAAAAGAGAAAAACATAAATGAGTGGAAAAATTTTAATGATTCAACAAATGCTTTCGCAATGAATTTTCATTACATGAATAAATTCAAACGTTTTTATGAGTTTTGAGTTAATCACAATCCATAAGTGTTGGCGACTGAAGGAAGTCATAAATCATTTCTTAAACAAACTAAACAAATGATAACTAAATGAAAGTATTGTAAAAAATTGTGATTAATATTAGTATTTATTTGGAGTCAAATAAAATAAACATAAAATATCCAAAATATAAGCCTTTGATTCATAAGTTAGTTATTTGAGTATCATTTGATTCAAAATAATTTGATATTTTATTAGAAAAATGTTTTTCTTTCAATCAAATGAAAAATGGAAATGAGCTGAAAATGAATGATAATTTGGTTTAAGTCGTTCTATCAAATACTTGTTCTTCAGTGGCGACCGAACCAATCCTTGGAAATCTTCTCCGTATAGTTCTCTTGATATGTGAATGAACCTAAGAATCGATTAAAATTTTAAATTTATTTCTCTTTCTGTTTATTATCGTTTGGAATAAATTCTGTGTATTTAAGCGAAAGTATATCTGAAAACCCAATTCCGAAATGCGTCTGAAGAGTGACATTGAAATCAAAATTACGATAAATTAAAAGACTTTCAGTAAAACTCCGATTAATTGGAATTTTAATCTGAATTTAATTAATAAAAAAAATCCGTTAATAGTCTGTAATTTTATATTTAATGAACTCCTCCTTCAATAAATCGTGAGTCGAGTCTGAGAGGCATTTAATCCTAATATGTGTTACGCTATCCATAGGTATGAGCCAACTGTCAGTCCTTTTAATTAAAGGCTAAGAAAACTTTTTAAATATGACTTCAGTCAGACATGAGGCCCACCTATCAGTTCAGGCTCTTTCAAATTTATTCACACAATTTTCTTTTTGTTGATCCCTGACCTCTGTCTGGCAAAATATATTATGTTTTAAATTAAATATTAATGAATTACTCGAAATTTTACGGCCTTTAAAATATAAACCGAATTTCGAATCATTTTTTATACAAGAATCTAATGTTCCGTTCATTTTGGAATATATTGAAATGAAATAAAAATGGTGTTCAACCTCTCCATTTAGAAAACAGAAGATTGTGGTAACGATAGAGCCCTGAAGTGCTTCGATCACTATCTGTATATATCGGGCCACAAACACTCCGGTCAGACATGAGTCGAAAGGATCGATCGGAACGACATAAAACGTGTACTGAATGCCAAATATGGGCAGTAATACAATCGATGCTCTCAGACCTGTTTTGAAGTGATCGGGAGATGATCTGAGTTTTGTCATCAGAACTCTGACCACATTCGCCAACAAAATTGCGTTTAACTACAGAAGAGGTAATCAATTAAAATATTTACGAAAATGTTTGATATTTACGACAATACAAATGAGAGGCAACACATTGTAGAGGAGTTCCGGATAAAGCATTGATTTAGTCCAACAACTGTTATCGTATTTTTGCATTGAGTGGACGCCAACGTACGGAATCATAATCACGAAAGGCGTTCCCCAACCAAATAAGTAGTAATAAATAGTTCGTCTTTGTTCTCGAAATGCGGCCACAATCAACTGATGCAAATAAACGCCTTCGTTAAGCATCCAGCAAAAGTTAGCTAATCGGGCCCCTTTGTGCAACACTACCAGTGCTTTGCACCAGTGAGGACTGCATTCAAATATTCAATATTAGTATAATTTGTATTATAATAATGGAATTAATTATACTTCTCGTCAATCATAGACTCCAACATATAATGCTTTTCTCTGACCAAAAAATAGAAGAGTATTGAGAAGAAACAGGTCAGTATTAACGAACACAAAAAGTTCAAATGGATTTGTACTCGGAGTATATTATATTGTTTATAAATTATGAAAATTATAGAACCAATTAATGAGAATATTAGTGAAATGAAATAAACAGCGATTGCCGTATGAGTCTCTCTAAGTCTTTCGGTAGCGCCTGGAGTCGAACACTTCATATAATTTGTGGATTCTTTTTGAATGGGATAACCAGAATCATTAGTCCATATGGTAGCCCACGTGCCGTTCGGATAACACTCTTTAGTTGCGTATTCTTTACTGCATTCAGTCGGCATATATCCTAATACTGAGTTCGACATATCGGGACAAGTCTTCCAATTCGTAGTACCGGGCCGAGCTGAGTCCCAGCACATCCAACCGTCCCATTTGGCGGGACAGTTACTTCCATCTTCAGATATTTCCTGTTCATCCAATTGGAGCATTTTTTCGCAGCACATCTTTGCGTCTTCACAACATTTGAGAAACAACTCCTAAATAAATGTCAAACGAATGTAAAAAAGGTTTTGAGACTTTTAAACTATTTCTCAAAGATTTTAATTAAATTCGAAACAAATTCAGAAATAGAAGCATAAGTTCAGAGATTCACAAAATTAATTTAAGAATCAAAAGTATTGTTTGTTTGACTATTTTTAAAAATAAAACTTCAGATAAAACTAATCTAAAGCCTCATTAACTTTGAATTATAACAACGCTTTTTTGTGTATTTCCTGTCGGTTCCAGAGATTAATTGATAATATATTTAACACAATAGTAAAATACCGAAAGGATTGCTCTTTGAAGTCATTTTGGATGAGATTTTTTAAAGTTTAAAAATTTCAATTACAACATATTTTTAACTTATTTCTAATGAATTTTGATTTTTTAAAAACAAAACTTCTTTTCATTTCATTCGCATTTCAGAAAAAACAAAATTTAAGCCAATTATGAGTTGAAGAATATTCTGTGCTTAACCCAGAATTCAAGAACACATACCATATGAAACTCAAGTTTAAATTCATTAAGAATTGGGTCGTTTTCTTTGTCATATTTGTTCAAAGATCTGAACTTGAATTGAGAGCACTCGGGTTGACACACCAGAGCATTGATATGATCACTGTAATTGTACATAATATACCACTTGGACACTATGTCGTATCTCTTCCAGGCGTTCTCAACCCCTGCCATATACCAAAAACATTGGGCGCACATATTGTCTGTGAATCTGTCGATGTCTATAAAGTCTATATTTTTGTTGCTCTTACACTTAAATCCCATCGATTTTATACAAAAAACTAAGTCCGTAAACAAAAACAACAAAATACACTTTAAATTAGATCTCATTTTCCCTAATTTTCACCATTTATTGCATTAAAACAGTTAAAAATGAAATATTTGTATTACAATTATTTGAGGCATATTTTGTTGACAATAGTGAGTAAATTTCTATTTTATTCCATTTTTATGACAATAGAATTGTAAAAATAATTGCAATTAAATCGTTTATTTTCAGTGATCTTATCTTTCAGTTCATAATTACCTGAAAGGTTTATTCATAGGCTCAAAAAATATTCAAGGTCTCCTCTCCAGACTTTGATCTAAATAAAACCAATTGGAAACTTTACTTAATTAGAAAAATTGCAAGATATGCTCCAAATGTCAAAACGATAAAAAAGTATTTTTTTTTATTTGTATCAATCAAAATGAAATGTAGTGCCACTAAATTGTGAAATACTCTAACCTAACTAGATAAATCACTTTTATCATGTTAGATAATGCATTAGATACTTATGAGCGTTAAGGATTCCCCAATATGTAACATGTGCATAATTCTTAAGCCAAGGACACAATATTTTATTCGAATATTTAAGTTTAAATTTTTATAATTTTAAAATGTCTCAAGATTCTAATTGTGATAATGAAATACAGTCAACCATGAATATAATCTTTCACTTGGTTGAGGGAAATTGGGAGGGTTATAAGGATCAGGGATTGCCAAGCTCGACGTTTCTAGGAAGGAGGTCTGGTCCAAAAATTTCTAGAGGGTCTAGGGGATAGTTTTATCAAAAGTTGCTAAACACCACTTTTTAATACAAATAAGCACTGGTCAAAGTAATAGATACTACATTTATGGCCAAAAATAATTTTCTTTTCTCAATTCACCCAAGGATAGAATAGTTTGACTGTATTTCAATATATATTTTTAATCCTCAATAGACAAGAGTAGGAAAATTGTTTGGAAGCTTCCATTTTAATTTCAAGTGCTTTTGATTTTGAATACTTTGACTCCAAAACAATTGAAATCTTTTGAAATAAATATTATGAATAAGTTTTATGAATGAGTATCAGAATTACTATTGAGTGAGTGATCATGCCATTCCTTCATGATCTTAGATATGTCAAAGTTCTCTTTGTCTCAAATTCAAGTATATCTCAATGATTGTAAATAACAATAATATTTGTGAGTAACTGATAAATGCTTACATACCCTATGAAAATGTGTACGGAATTGTCTAAGAAATATGTCTTTGTCTTTGTTTGTTGTATTGAGACGACTGTATTTGAACGGATAGCACAGCCTATTCTTCGCAAAACACATTTTAACGATAGGTTCATAAATGGCAACCATATGAATGTCAACTAATGAATTATTTTTCCAAACTCGAGGAATTTCAGCAAGGAACCAATAACATTGGGCACACATTGCATCGGTGAAAGTCGACATATTTGAAAACTTTATTAAATTGTTTTTATTGTCCTTAATATTACTCAAACAGTTAAAACTTTTTGGTTCAACTAAATGTAATAAATTAATTAACAAAATTAACATTTTCAAACTTACATATATCATTATTACAAGATTAAATTGTAAAATTAAAAGTCTTTGAAAGAGAATGAATATTAATTTAAATGACAACTTCTTATAACTCTTGAAAAACGAGTGTAATTAACGTCTAATTAGTTTGACTTTAATCTAATCATTTCCTAAATCCTCTCCACTTATGTAAAGAACAAATGTTTAATTCCAAGATATAATAATTCTAATATTAAACTATTATTTAATGCTCTCTATAAGTAGTGGTGAAAATTCGAGTGATTGGTTTGTGTCCTTCAATTTATTGTTTCCGTTTCCATACAAAATATCATCAATGTCATTAATAATTGTCCTTTAATTGGTCTCACTGAGTTCTCGAGTATAGAGCGCGAGACTCACTGTGTCACTTGTTTTTGTCGAACATTGATTCAAATGTTAGTCACATTATTATTATAGATTTGATTGATATAAGATTATACTCAGGGGGTCCCTTAGACCAAAAAATCAGGGGGGTATAGGGGGGTATTTTTTCTGACTCACAGGAGAAAAAAAACACAAAGGGTCCCCAAAGTTTCTCGTGGGGGGGGGGGCGATTTGCCTCAAATCTAGGGGGTCTCGACGGGACCAAAAACTAGTGATTCCGCACCCCTGATTATACCTCAGAAGTGCTTTTTTAAGAAATGAATTACAAAGAGAGACAACAGTTTTCAGAAAGAGTTGTGCATTATTTCATTGAAATTCCAAATCGAGACTAATTCCAAACGGGCTTATATTTATCGGAAAGGGACACAAAAAGAGCACCCTTTGGCATATTATGACCTATTATGAGGAGATATGGTTTGTAATTATGTTAACTGATTAATCTCTATCTTAGAAAACACTTCATAATAACGAAGTTTCAGATTATATAATTTGGTATTTCATATGCCCTCTTCTACTGTCCACCTAATCTCCATCAATTACCAAAGCCTATCTCCATAGACTATGTGATGGGATAGAATGGACTATGAAAATATAACTATGAGATGGCCAGGATGAAAACTGAATTAAGAAAATAATAGGTGTACTGAAAGCATTATTCAAATTGAAAGTTCATTCGTATTGGGAGCTTATGAACTGTATTTGCAAGAGTGGGCGCATTCCTTTCTAGATTATTTTTATCAAACTTTATTTGAAATAATAATTTGATTATTACTTGTATTGGAAGTTATGAACTGACTTAAATGGTAAACAACTCAGTTGTTAATAGGAATATCGAAGCCAAATTTTAATAGGTTTAAGGTACAAATGTATTGAATAGTTTCTATTTAATTAGAGGAGCGTAGACACCTTTGTCTTCAATCAACTTGAGGGTACGTCGAAGACTCTCTGTTAGTGAGTGTGCAAAGACTTCAGCAGATTTCGTCCATAGCTTGCCATACAAGAATCTTTTTCGGAAATTTATCTTTTCCAGTGAATAGAATATCATTCGAAACTTTAGATTTGTCCACAAAATGGTAAAATCTCTGCCCGTAGTTTCCCTGTGGGTCCGTTTTTACATATGTTTCAATATAATAATTTTTTGAGTAGACATTCTGTATATCATTCGGCAATTGGGTCTGGCTCTCTTTGCTTGTTCATCGACATATTTTGCGACAAATTGACATTTATTTGATTTTATTCCCAATTGTTTTTTGATGCCTTGAACTCTCACTTTCGAAATACCTACAGTTCTAGCCGTATCTTTAGTGCTATTGGATGTGTTTACTAACATTTACCGACTTTTTTGACCATTTGAGGGGTGGCTACTTTTACTTCTCGCCCGATTTTCGGTTTAAACTGTGCTGTGCCCATTTCCTCATATCTCTTAATCAGTGTTTAATTTGTTGCGTTTCGCGATTTCAGTATAAAAATGCACAACAGTTTCATCGTTGACTTTCCTCGACTTTCATAACTCAACTAATTAAGTCTTAATATCAATCTATATGTCAATCAACACAATGGTATTTAACTCTTACTCGAATCAATGTTCGACAAAAACAATGCTAGCGGTCGCGCGCAAGTTGTAAGCAAAGTCAGTTCAAAAACTTCCAATACAAGTAATATAATGATATATAACATGTCATCAAAACAACCAGCTAGGTCAATTTTTAAAAATTACAATAATCCTTCTAGAAAAGATTGTACAATTGTACAAATATTGTTAATACAGTGTATAAACTGCAAGGAGCCTAAGGGTCTCTTACTCCTTTAAATTCAAAAATTTTGGCAACCCCCTCCTAGAATTTTTCAAATTTTAACATTACTGGTATACCCCCTATCACAGAGCGAAGATTGCTTTACTCTCCTTAGTGTCTTTCCCTTTTTTTTTGCTCAAATACGCTAATTTGTATCAAAAAATGGTTTTAGCGACTTTTGAAAGAACTATACTCCCCTAAAGCCGTCGAGCTTGGGCACTCATGATAAACAGCAAATATCTATGTTCTAATTAACTTGAGGAGGAATGTCACGAATAAATTTTGTTACAGATTTCCTTTTAGAAACTTAGAAAATAAGTAAAATGTCGATAACAATAACAATACTATGTTTTAAATATAAGTTCTATCGTTTGCTTGAAAGTGAATAATGAACCCTTTTCAAAATACATTACATAATGTTTTTTCTTTGTATTCCTGGTATGTTAGCATAATTGACCAAAATTATATTTTTCAACTTTATACAATTAGTCATTGGAATCAGTGATGACCAAAGGGGGTATAGTACAAATACCCCCGAGTTTTTAGTTCGGCTAGCCCCCTGGGTTCGAGGCTCAGGTTTCCTTGAAAACTATCAATTTTTTGTCTTTGAATTTCATTGGTGAGTTTAACCAATTTTACACTTAAATGTAAATGGTTAATATTTTGCTTCTTTTTGTATAATGTAATAAAAAATCTCTTAAAAGCTATTTATAGTTCATTAAATTTTTATAATGATTTTGGTTTAAAATAAATTCATTTTCTATAGGATTTTCAGCGAAAATATTTTTAGTCTGTGATTAAAAGATGCATAAAATATTCAATTGTTTGTTACCCAAGTAATTGTCATTCAATGTCATTCAAAAGGGAACGCACTTTAGATTACTTAATAGTTAAGAACATTATGTTCCGTTCTTTTCAATCCCATTCTTTGAAAAGCATTTTAACAGCTAATGTATGAAAACAATGAAAGTTTAGTAACAAAAATTAGAGCACTTAAGAGATTCTCGAGATTTCGATTTTATTTGTCCGCATTAATGAGAACTAAGAATGATAGCCAAGAACTTAATGAAATAATGCGGAAAATTAAGGTTCGCATCAATATTAAACACAATTTTTCAACGCTTTTGACTCACAAATTATTCATAAGAAACAATTTTTTTTATTTGTTAACAGATTCTGGTGAGTCTCCAGAAAAATCTATTCTTAGCAATAATTGTGAATTCCACAAAATATTTTTAATAATTCGGGTGAAATATTTTAAAAATTTAAATCAGTGAAAGTAAAATAAATCTGATAATTTTCATGTTTAGGTCTTATCATGTAAAATCGCGATCAGGACTATTAAACTACAATTTTTTAGTTAACAATTTATTTAATACTTTTTATTTATGACTTTTTTTGAAAATTATTTTTTCTTACAAATAACAGAATGAAATGCAATGCAATGAGTCCTCCATTTAATAATACATTTTATTATTTTGAAAAACTGAATGAAACTCTTGTTTAATACTAACATTTTGTTAGTAACAAATGAGTTACAAAATTCAATTGACATAATAGTAGTAGATAATTTGAGTATATAATAATAATGAGCTCGGTTAAAAAGACTAAAAATTGAGAGTATATGATAATAAGTTATAATTAAACGCAGAGCTCGACATCATTTAATGAACAGAAATAATTTATTGGAACACTTATTAAATATTAAACTATTTATAATTTTATCTCATATTCCGTTCAATTCAGCAGAATATGTAATCTTAAAGAAAAAAAAATTAGATCTTCACTTTCGATAAGAGAAAATCGCAGAGTTTTTATAAACCATATTTGGTTGAGATATCACTTCATAACTGAAACCATTAGATCGCAGGATATCTCTTTATTAATCAAATGTAAACTTCCATAAGTGAAAGAGTACAGAATGTGGGGAATGAGAGGCCAATATTATTATAAGAATGGCTCTTCAGCCTTATGCAGGGATGCCCAAGCTTTACGACTCTAGGGTAGAGGTTTTTCAAAACTTTTCTAGGGGGGGGGGGTTAAATTTTCGCCAAACAAAAATTCAAATACAAGCTGCCTCGCTTCGCTCGGCGGCGAGGGGATATACTTGTAATGTTAAATTTTCGAAAAATTCTAGGGGGTCAGCGAGCAACCCCTTGGGCATCCCTGGTCCTATGCCTTTGATATGAGTGGAGTTGAAATACCTGCCAAATATCGGTGTTTTAAAAATAGATACACTTAAGAATCTATATGTAAATATCATGGTGATTAAGAGAATGAGCGCTAATATTAACTGTGCCTGAATGTAGGCTTTGCTTTTGATCTCATGTAAGACTACCCATTCTCTATATTCAGAAAAAGATCTGTTGATTAACGGATACACAGTTCGAGACAAAGTGACGCATATGAGAGTTGACGCACAAAGAAGTTTCGTCTCATTTGTTTGTAACCAAAGACAAGGGTTTTGTTTCTCTTGCGATCAGAAAAGATGAGACATAATTGTGACGAATGTCA
The DNA here is from genome assembly GCA_034702105.1 of Fuscozetes fuscipes. Classification (NCBI taxonomy): domain Eukaryota; kingdom Metazoa; phylum Arthropoda; class Arachnida; order Sarcoptiformes; family Ceratozetidae; genus Fuscozetes; species Fuscozetes fuscipes. The sequence goes on from JAQGCS010000818.1 coordinate 14,820, forward strand.
TCCATCATAGGCAAGAGTTAACACATTAAACAAATAAATTATTATTTTGGTTGACAGCGACAGACGAAACGTAATCTACACTTAGAACTCCTCTTGTGTTGAATAAAAAGTGGGAGAGACGAGAAAAATGTCCGACAATTGCCACAAATCAGTATATCATAAGACTGTTGTTGTATTTGACTTAAAGCCAATGGAAGTGTCTCCTCAGTCGAGCGCTGACTGTTATTATTGTTATTATTATTATTACTTAACAGTAAACTCAACGCCGGATTAGATAATAGAGAACCCAATGAAGAGCTATAGTTTTGTTCGCTAAGATAACAGTAGTTATTATCTGAACTATTTATTAAATGTTTATTAATGTTAGGGTCGGCATAAGTGGCGGTACTGTCAGACATCCCTCTGCTATCATCTGTAGAATAGTGTAAACTATTTTCGCAACTTTTGTTATTTTCCGACGAAATATCATTATTGCTGTCAAGTGTTGTCTCCGAAGGCAACTCAGAGCTGATATCGAGTTTGACTCTTTTAGTTTTTACTTCACTCACTTGAGAGCTATTTTGTTGAGGATTAGTGTGTGAGCGACAATTTTCATTGTGGTCTGAATGCACAGAATCGCAGTCTACTATCATTTCATTGATAGTATAATTAATGTCACTCTCAACACAATTTTCCATTGAGTTGTTCTCTGTTTCTGTAGTCATGTCTCCACTCGTTTCGCTCCCATTACTAACTGTTGAGGTCTTACTTGACTTTTGATGCGGTTTGGGTTCCGTTACGAGATTGACGTCTAATTCAAACGAAGAGACAATCGATTCTTCAGTTTAAACATTATTAGTTAGACTCAAATATTTTAATGAATGTATTTTCAATGAATACTGACTTTTGTTTGACTGTCGACACGAATATAAAATCTTATTTTAAAATATAATTGAGTCAAACGAAGCCAAACACAAGTCATTCAATTGGTTCCTAAAATATTCCTAAACTTTGTGTTCATTTAGAAGAGTTCACAAAGTTTTGATTTTACTCAATGTTATCAATCAAACTTCTTGTATACTTATTTTAAGAAATAAATTGCCTGCCTCACATTTTACTATAAATTTATCATTTATAAACTTGTTAACAGGATATTCTAAAACTGGTTTTTGGTTATTCTCGAATGTGATAGATGAAGTCATACCAATTGCCTGTCCGGCTAACATCTGTCCGTCTTGTGTGAGCACAGCATTAATCGCATCTATTTGGTCGTCATATTGGATGAATGCATAACCTTTTAGTTAAGATAAAAGATTTGAATTTTGTTTTTGAATTATTCAAAAGTAAAAGACTAAACACTAATTACCGATAATTAATGGTTTTGAATAAAGTTAAAATCATATGTTATTTATCATGTTAATGTTACTTACTTAAATGCGAACAGATATCAATTATTCAAAGCCAGGCAAACATTAAGCTTTTAAGATAAAGGCTTATTGAGATCAACCCCTTCTCCAACCTTCAGGTGTCTCATAAATAGTGGGAAGTATTGGAGGGTTAGAGTAAAGTTTGAGGAATACCTTTATGCATAGAAATGGCCTTAATTTCGCCGAATTGGACAAAAATCAAATGCAAATGTCTTTTAGTGATAACACTAGTGTTCAGATTTCCAATAAATATTCGTGACTTCAGATCATTAGGTGATCGCGAATTTGTGGCATTACTCACACAAATAGTTTGGTTGTGGTCTCGCATCTGACGTTTCATTCGTCTGCTGTTGGAATTCATGCTCTTTGACTCTCAAACTAATCATTTATATCTCAAAACACACAAAACATGTAAAACACTGAAACACAGACTTATTGCACAAAATTAGAATCAAAATAAATAAAACTAACGAATACTGAATGGGATGAAAGAGTGGAAGGAGTGAGTCTGTGGTGTAGCGAACCTTAGCACAGAATGAGTCAAATCTTATGAAGACAGTCGAAAGTATGGGAAGACACACCATAGGAAGCATGCGATACATCCAATGCCAAGATCTCTATTGGGATAAGAGTAAGGGCCAAAAAGTCTCTTATCTTTATGTGGATCATATTAATGATTAATGAATGGCTCAAAAGAATGCATTCCTAACATTATCCACGGTTTATGTCTCACATCTAATTAAACGAGTGTTTAGTCTTTTGGCCGAAGTGTGTGTTTGTAGTTCTCTGTCACTAATAATCTCATATTTTATGCATCGCTTCGGAAAACCATTATTTCGATTACGAAAAAATTCAAAAAATTTAATTAATTATTGCTTTAAATTCAAACTTAACTCAACAGTTGATAATTAAGTACTCAATTAATCACTTTATTCTTAGACGTCTTTTCAATCTCTTTATTGTCTTTTTTTGTTTATTCAACAAAATTCTTACGATTTTATACTTTTCAACATTGAATTCAGTTTATAATAATGATAATAATTAACTCTTTTTTACTCAAAAAACTAGAATTTTAGGTCAATTCAGAAAATATATGAACGCGAATATTAATTTCAATTTTCATTTAATATTAAGGACAATATATTACACAAATATATAAGAAATAATTTTTAAGATATATTCTATACCAAAGACTCAGTTATTAATAATAAATAAATTTGTTAAACATTTTTTTTAATCTCTCATTTTTAAGATAAATGCTTTTTAACTTTTGCTCAAATTGGTTGTCCACACTTAAAAGGCACTTCACTATAAGAAGGACGGGCGACTGTGCTTGCTAGATAGTGTTTGTATCGTATGTGATAAATATCGTTTGTGTTAAATAGAAAGTGGACAGGGAGGTCATACATGAAAAATATGACTTTGTTACTGATTTCGAACCCATTACTAGATTTCAATATAATTTTGAGATGAACTTGCACACCAATTTTTTAAACCTTATATATGAGTAGAAATTTCAGAAATAGATAAGTCTATTGGCTAGAGCAAAAAGTAAACAAATTCAAAATAAAAATATTTGAATATGGATTTCCAGTAAATTGTTTTACTGTACATTTTTTATCTTTTTTTTGTGACTAATTTCTATCGTTTGTATTAAATAGAAAGTTGACACTAAAGTTACAGTCAAACCCCTTTCCTGGAAATCAAAATTATTATAATTTATTAAATTGAAAATATATACAATTATTTATGAAA